>WBNH01011089.1:297905-365624 GCA_013401255.1 Urocolius indicus
CCCCCCCCCCCCTACCCGGTCCGGTCATCTCCTTTCGTCTTCTTCATTTTCTTTCTTACGGGCTCAGCAAACGTTTTTCCTCCTCCTCCTCCTCCTCTTGCCCGCTGCTGGAGCTGTGAGCAGAAATCTAATGAGACCCGACCGCCTGGTTATGTAACTCCCCAACGCTGCTTTAAACCTCCTGTCTTTAACCCCCGGCTGGGGCTGTGCCTCTGGAGCAAGCACTTAATGAGCTTGGATCCCCGAGAAATAGTGTCCTCATTAAATAAAAGAACAGTTTATCTTTTCTTTCTAAAGTTGGAAACGATCAGACTGATTTGTTTGATCAGCTGCTGGTAACTGTGGTTCAGTTTTGGGGCTTAGAAAAATTTATAGTCTCCGGCTGGTGTGCCTTGAAAGGATCATTTGTGTCCTAAAGGACGTGGAGGAAGGGAAACAAAACAGATGGATTAATAAATCATTTTTAAATGCCACTTTTAACCACCCAATCAGCTTTTCTGTACTGATTGTGTCCCTTTTGTAAATATCTTCTGTTTGCCCTTGATCTTTTCCTTATCCCCACCCAGTGCTGATCCAGCAAACGTTTAAAGGTCGCCTTATCGTACAAGCTTTCAAACTATTCCCATACCATGTTGGGGAGAACATGAGTGGCTTGGAAATAGGGTTCCAGACTTTAAAAGGAGATTATCTGGAGCAAGACATTTCTAAAAGCCTCGTATTCGAATCACGCAAGGATTTTGATAACTGACTTTGATTTCTCTAATCTTTAGTGACAGGCTACCCTAAATTTTGTTCCTGGGGATGCAGTGCAGAAAAGCACACTGTTCAGGGCAGTTCTTGTTGGGCATTGAACTGGAGACAAGAAATTTTGTTTCGCTGGAACTTTTTGAACAAAGATGTCTCCTGTGGCTGATACCTTTGTGCTGAGGTGCTGCAGGATTTTCGTCGGCAGTACGTGTGCTAACACTCGATTGGTGTCCCCTCTTTAACTTGGGACAGCTCATTTCTCTTTCTGTCCTTTGCGAAGGGGTGGCAACCATATTTTATATTAAATATAAAATGGAGTCGTGGAGAAGGAAAAAAGCAAATCATTGCTGAGGCTATCAAAAGCCTCCTTAGCTCTAGGAACTTTTTGCAACCTGAACTACCAACAACAACAGAAATGTAGTGTCTGTTCGTATGTTAACATCTGATAACAAAGAATCCTTTTGAGAAAGGTGGGGAGGGAAGTGAGTTCATTTCTTGTCATAATGTCACCAATGGGCACTGTTGTGGAAGAAGATGCGTGCATCTACTTTGTAAGCATTGGCTGCAGTTATGGTTTGGGCTATTTGAGGAAGAATTGTTCCGTATGGACAGCGGACATTTTCTCTGCAGTTGGCATCATTTCGCCAGCGCACAGTTGATGAGGATGATTTGCTTGGATTTAAAAATAAATGTTGCATCATTTTAGTTGTTTGTGTGAAACCTTCTAAAGCAACTGTTAACCATTTTCTAGATTCTGTAGCTCATGCTGCAACCGATACGTTTGCAAACTTTAAAATGATAAATGACCCTTGGACTGGGACCTTTCAAGCTTAAACTAATAGTCTGGTGCTAAATTTTGCAGCTGAGCACTACAAATCATCCAAGTATGGGTTGGTAATTGAACCCTTGACAGGACTGGCAGTTCTGTGATGTCTTAAAAATTATCTGTGCTGCTTGCAGAATAACTAAACAGCGAGCTCATGTGATTTTTGAAGTGCCCCATGCTGCCTATGTAAACACAGGCCTAGTGCATCTCCTGCAGCATTATCTGTAAGTCACACTGAATGCAGTTGACATCCTCACCTTCCACGGGCACGAACCTAACGGGTTTGATGCATTTCTTTTTGACTTCAAAAGTAACCTATTTTATGCAGAACGTGAAGCTGAAAGAGTAGGGCCTCGGAGCTTGATCTTACCCTTTCCTTATTTGGATGTGTTTGCTTTTGTTTTTTCTTAAAGGAACAAGAGCACTCAAGGTGAAGGATAATAATCAACTAGAATCAGCACTTTGAATGAAATTTTGTTTCCCTGTGACGTCTCGAACACGTTCTTCTTCGGGTTTTGAAACAGACTTATAACTTTGTGGCATAGCAGCTATGCAGCTTGAAATCCAAGTAGCACTCAACTTTATTATTTCCTATTTGTACAATAAGCTTCCCAGACGACGTGTCAACATTTTTGGTGAAGAGCTTGAAAGACTTCTTAAGAAGAAGTATGAAGGGCACTGGTATCCAGAAAAGCCATACAAAGGATCAGGGTTTAGATGTATACACATAGGGGAGAAAGTGGACCCAGTCGTAGAACAAGCATCCAAAGAGAGTGGTTTGGACATTGATGATGTTCGTGGCAACTTGCCTCAGGATCTTAGTGTTTGGATTGACCCATTTGAGGTTTCATACCAAATCGGTGAAAAGGGACCAGTGAAAGTGCTTTATGTGGATGATAATGAAAATGGATGTGAGTTGGATAAGGAAATCAAGAACAGCTTTAACCCAGAGGCCCAGGTGTTCATGCCAATTAGTGACCCAGCATCTTCAGTGTCTAGTTCTCCTTCTCCTCCCTTTGGTCACTCTGCTGCTGTGAGCCCAACTTTCATGCCCCGCTCCACTCAGCCTTTAACCTTCACCACTGCCACATTTGCTGCCACCAAGTTTGGCTCGACCAAAATGAAGAATAGCGGCCGTGGCAACAAGGTCGCCCGCACCTCTCCCACCAACCTTGGCTTGAATGTCAATGACCTGTTGAAGCAGAAAGCCCTTTCCTCCTCCATGCACTCTCTCTACGGGCTTGGCCTAGGCAGTCAGCAGCAGCAGCAGCAGCAACAACAGCAGCAGCAGCAGAAGACTTCTGCCCTTTCTCCTAACGCAAAGGAGTTCATTTTCCCCAACATGCAGGGTCAAGGTAGTACCGGTAGCATCTTTCCTGGTGACGGCCCCCTTAACCTCAGTCCTCTCCAGTACAGCAATGCCTTTGACATGTTTGCAGCCTATGGAGGTCTCAATGAGAAGTCTTTTGTGGATGGCTTGAATTTTAGTTTAAACAACATGCAGTATTCTAACCAGCAATTCCAGCCAGTTATGGCTAACTAAAAATAAACCGAAATACAAGTAAATCCCATTGTCCAAGTTCAAATGCACGTACCCAAGGGTGTATCTTTTTTTCCACCTCTTGAGATTTTTTTTGTTTTTTAAGGCTTGTAGTATGAATACATTCAGGCTTGGTTAGATAAATGCAACATGCATCATTTTTTTTTGTTCTGTTTTTCATTTGCCAACCAAGCACAAAATTATTTTATACTGACTGTACATTATAAAAATATACTCTCAGAATATGGCCTCTTACAGTATTTAAGATATAGCAAGGACGTGGCTGATTTTTTTGGGGTGTATATATATATATATATGTATGCAGACATATATGTATATATATATATGTTTTAAAAAATTGGCACTAATAGGTGGGTTTATTGGTCTTTTTCTAATTGTATAATTTAATTTAGTACAAAGTTTGTAAAATATCAGAGTATATATATTGTTTCTACAACATGGTATTGCATTTATATCTTTTTACTACAGTGATCTGTGACAGCTGCAGCAGCTTCATGTTGTATTTTTTTTACTGAAATTGTAAGATATCCATCTTAAAAAGACATCGATTCTAAAAAGAAAAAGAAAAAAAAAAAAACCACAAAAAAAGTTGTGTACAGACTATTCCTTAGTGGTGGAATTACAAATGTACGAAATATTTGCTTTTTTCAAAGGAAACACAAATTGTATTTTCTGTTAAAAGTTTAAAGATTTTTGCTATATATTATGGAAGAAAATGTAATCGTAAATATTAATTTTGTACCTACATTGTGCAATACTTGAAAAAAAAAAAAAGGTATAAAAGTATTTTGAGTCAGTGTCTTACATGTTAAGAGGGACTGAAATAGTTTATATTAAGTTTGTATTAAAATTCTTTAAAATTAATGATCTGGTGTGGTGTCTGTTCTTACTGTCCCGCTGAAGAGCAGCGTTGGTTGTGTCAGTGCTCAGCCAAGTCTTGACTGGGTGTCTGGCCAGCAGGGTTGCTGGCTTGCTGCTCCACAGTAAGGGGGTTGCTTTACCTCGAGTAACTGCTGACCCAGCACGTGGGGAAGTCTTTTACCTACAATTTATGTGAGCAAACTTCCACTCGTATTTCCTAACTGCAGCTCTCTGGAGTCAGAAGGTAATCTTTATTGTTCTGTGAGAGTGAAGGCAGTGGGAGGTGTGTGAGTGTTGGGTTGTTGTGAGCTGGGATGTGTCTGGAAGAGACTCAGGTGATGTGATGAAATTCCCTTTCCATGTCATCAGAATGGATTTGAGCTATTCTCTGGAGAGGGCCCAGACTGAGGTGTCAGCGTTCTGTTCCTGGAGGGGATTAATAGCTCAGAAACCAGACTGAATCAAAGTGCTGAGTTACAGTTTACTAACCTCATTGGAAACTTTCAGTTTATATGCTCTGTTAAAGAGAAAAATGTAACACAACTATGATGTGACGTGGGAAGGATTTTATTTTAGTGGATTTTGCCAATTTTTAACTTAGTAGGTTCTCAAAAGGTGGATGTGAGTGGGTGGAGAAAGAAGTCAGAGGCTGACAGGACAGCTTGGCTTTTTCAGGGCTATTTTGGAATTGCATCCCTTCCTCTCTTCTGTCTGTTTGGCAAACGGTGTTCCTTGCTGAGGGATGTTGTCAAGAGGAAGAGAAACTTCTTTAATATGTAAATCTAACAAATGTCGACTCATTTTCGGTGGCGGTTCCAGTTGTATGAAGAGAGGACAGATGCCGAGTGGATAGTCCTTTGGCTCATGACAATGAATTGCAAGCTACAGAAGGAGTACAGGACTAAAATGGTAACAAACTTTAGTATTCTGACCCTGGGGTTTGAGCCTGAAGATCAGTCTTTTCCTGTTGGATGTGCTTGGTTTTACAGAAGGTGTCAATTCTGTGCAGACACCCCCAGACTGAGGCGAGCTGAGGTTTTGTGGAAATAGTGCTGCGAGGAAGAAGATGTTTTTCAACACCATTGAGAGGCCTTTGCTTTGGACAGGCTGTGAAGAAACAGCCAGGGTGGAGGTGTGAGGCTGACGATGGGATCCTATTTCTAATGCCATGACAACCAATTCAAAAGCAATAATGGAGCGAAGGGGTTTGGGGACATTCATCTGTCTCAGTCTAACGGGCTCCCTTTCATCGAGTTTGCCATCTGGTTTATCTTGCCACTAACGGCACATCAGTGGATAGAACTGTACTTAAAAGCGCATCATTTGGCATCTAATTTTAAGTGGGTGATTTTGCTTTTAAAGGGAATTAGCAAAAAAAAAAACCTGGAACCAGCCCCCCCCTCCATTGTCTCAATTACTGGCAAATGGAGAACACTGGCTCTGTGTGTTTCTATTTTTATGCCTAGACTCTCAGACTTTCAACCATTTTGCTGTTTATGATGCAAGAACAATAATACCTAAGCTGCCTAGGAGGCTTGAGCAGCTCTGACAGTGGAGACTGCTCTACACCTTCTGTAACATTTCTATTCTTGTGATTTAAACTGAGATCATTTGTCTTAAAGGTCACGGTTCTTATCCTCAGCCCGCACTGATTCATTGGCTTCCACCAGCTCTGTGTATGGAGGGCAGTGGTTTGCAGCGAGGAAGAACCTCTGGAAACAAGGTGGTTTGTTTTTTTTTTTGCAGGACCCCTTCATACGAAGATTTGAATCAGCAGGGTTTGTTTCTGGTGCTTTGTGAGGAGACAGACTGTGGGGAGAGCTTCCAGTTTTCTCTGAAAACGCAAATGTGAAGATTTTCGGTGTTTTCTGTCACAGAAATTAAAGATGTGTGCTTTCTGTTCAGTCTGCTTCACCCGTTTATTTATCTCTTGCTAAAGTTTGCTGCTGAATGTGGTACATCAAACATTTACGTTGCAACATTCTGTTTCCAATGAGTGCCAAGTTGATCTCTGGCTGAACCTGCATGCACCCAGTGTCCTGCTCTCGGGCTGTGCTGTCAGGTAAGTCGCATTTGCTCTGGTAGAAAGGACCTAAAAAGGAGAGAAGGAGGAAAAGGAAGTGTTTGTTGTGCAAGTTCTTTTGTATTTTCTTTTGTGAATATGTAATTTACTTCCTTAAAATTGCTGCTGCAAGTTGAACCCTGAGAAATGTCTTTAATTTACAATGAAGAAAAGGGTAAAACCCTAAGTGTGCATCCCCCTCGGTGCTGTGAAGGTCATCCTGTCTCTTCTCTCCAAGTCCCCACCCAAGAACAAGTTAAAAAGGCTCTGTAAGGCTCACTCGGTTCCGCACCAGCGATAACTTCTGCAGTTCATAACCTGAGATCTGTGAGGTGGAGAGAGAGGGTTCAACAGACAGCTACAGTCTGTGCTGCACCCCTTGGGGAGACGACAGGCCTTTCTCTAGATCAGTAGGGTGCTGGTGGTCACCAGCATTAACTTGTGTGGTTGGTTGAGCTGAGGAGAGCTGGCTGGCAGGTGAAGTTTCCAACCCACAGCACTGCAGTAACTGCAGCATGAATCCAGAGGCCACGGGCCGTCCCAGCACTGGAGTCCCACTGGGTAAACGTGCCGTAGTTCTCTTTAACTTCAACTGAGCTACTCTAATTTGTACTAATTGAGGACTGGGTGTAAGCCACAGAAAGTTGCATCCCTTAGAGATCCATTAAACATTGCTCGTCTGGTCTCTTGCTACAGACAAGAGTGCAGACGGTGACCCAGCTCCAGCCCAGCTGCCTTGCAGCCTGTGCTCCCACCCTACTGCAACCTGCAGAAGCCTGTTGGTAGCTAACAGCCCGGCTGCATTTCTGAAATGGCAAGTAACCAAATAACTAGTTGTTAAATCAGCTCTTTGGACCAGCATGGGATCAAACCAGAGTTCATTTTACTGCTCTGACGTTCCGGACTGTTCTATTAACATTTCAGGAATAAACACCTCTGAGTTTGTGTTGGTAGATTTGGAGCAGCTGAAGCCAAACCGGCAGTTCAGCACTCTCCTTTTATATCATCAGCAAGTTGATTTCAATTGAGTGGAGAGAGTTGGCTGCATTCCTCTCATGAGCTGCATAAAAAGTTTGCTAAATCGAAGTGCCAAAGCTGTAAAATCCTGCTGAAGGGATTGTTTCCAAAGCTCAGGAGAGGAACGGTTAAACTGTTACCGTGGCAGCACACGGAGGACTTTTGTCCTCTTGGCTTTGTTTTACTGATAGTAGTGAGAAGTTTTGCCTTACAGAAGGGAAAAAGCATTAAGACTCGGGAACATAAACTACATTCCCTTTGGCACTACGAGTTCTCTACCTCACAGACAAAATATGATCAATGTGCAGAACAAATAGCAGGTGTAAAATATTTTTAGAAGAAGCTTGGCATAGAGCACAGACATCCCTCGGCCCCCATCCTTCACTCTGTCAACTTGTGCTTGTTAAAAACAAGCCGTAGTCTTGATGGCTTGCAGTTTTGGTGCAACTTGCTGTAGTTTTCATTTGGTAATTTAGCCCATCAGAGGCTTGAAATCAGAGCTCCTCCCTTCCTCTGAGCGCTGAGACACCATTAGAACAGTCTGCCAGCTCCCTGCCCTCATGGAGCTCGTTGTGCTGCATTCCCTTGTCCCCTTCACTTCAGGATTACCCATAACATAAACCAAAAGAGGACTCTGGGAGTGTAGTGCCTTAATTATTGTTTGGTGCCCATGTGAGCTTCCTTGAGAAGGTTATAGCAACAGGACTGGCTAATGCAGTTCAAAACAGACCTGCAAACCCAGCTTTTTTCCTTGACAGAAGATATTAGTTCCCTGCTACACCCATAACCCATTCCTTTGTCCTCTGCCTCTCCCACAGCATCCTTGAAGGCCTGGCTTCTGCCTTGCTCCCTTTGTTTGCTGCATCTCGCTGCTTGCTGTGCTGTACCAGGCTTTCATGCCTCTCTTCACCCAGACTACGCTTCTCTCTGACCTCATCTCTTAAATTGCTCAGTGCCAGGAACTGCTGTGCCATGGGAGACCTCAGCACATGAGGCTGTAGCCACCAAAAGGTATCCTCTCCCTCCACCCCTTGCAAGCCAAGGCTTACTTGACTTCACTTTAAAGACATTGTGTACAGAGCTACTGAATGTCAAAACTACAGTTAAAGATTGCATTAGATGCTCACAGTCTCATGAAAATGGGCAAATTTGCTGCTCAGGCAGCCTCATCCAGTCATGCAACAGCCTGTGAGTTTTTATTCACGTTGATGGAAATGGGAGGTGGCAGGTTAGTGAAGAACATGGTATAATAGATGACAACTAAGGCACCCCACGGTCCAGATCTGACTCTGGGCAAGTCACTGCCCTTTTCTATGTCGTTTTCCTCCTGTATCTCCATTGAAATTCACTGTTAGCAAGAGTCAGACAGTAGCTGGCTGTTGATGTCTTTTTGCTGTCAATAAGGAACATCCAATTTTTGTATGCCACAGGAACATCTTCTGAGGCTGACCTCCTGTTCCTTCCTTTTATTGCTGTTGGTCTCTGCAGCCTTTGAGAGTCTCTTCCATTCTACACTTCACTTAATGTGTATTAGATGACCTTTATCTTTGGAAATAAGGCATGCATATAAAACTGAAGCACTTGATTCTCATTGTCCATGGTATAGAGAGTCTGAATCACCCTCCAGCAGAGCAGAAGGCCTCTGGAGCAGCGAGATCTCACATGCTGACTATTGTCATTCTCTGAAAGAATTTCTGTGGGTGTTCCTATAGATATGGAAGGATATATTCCTCCAGTACAAATCATGTGAAAATTTTACACCAGCCTACTCTCTCAAGTTGCTGCTGGTCAAAATTAGACTTGCATACAGATTTTACAAACTAAAACATATTCCCCCTTTTGATTTGCATTAGACTGTGGGGTTAAGCATCCTGTCTGCCAGCACAGACACAGGGCTGCTGCTGCTGGCTTTTGCCACCAACTCTGCTGTGAACTCTCTGCCCCCCACCCCCCCATCTACAACAGATTGCTTCAGCCTCGTCAAGAGTAGTTTCAGCGTTTTTAAACCCATACTTGAGCCTTTCACTCCCTGCTGGTTCTCAGATGTTGTAGATAACTGCACTGTAGTTTTGAAGCCAACAGGTTCTCTGTGTCTGCATCTCAGGGTTAGTGAGGTATGTGCAGCACCTCAGCTTGGCAGCTTAGTGGGAAGAGCAAAATATTCCTGACTACAGCTGAAATTGTTAACACCTGGGGCTGCTTTACAGCTACAGTGAATCTCATGTTTGTTATTAACTGCTTTGAGCCATAGATTGTAGTTTACTTCAGAACAATCAATATTTAACCTTTAAATCATGCAGAATGATGTTCTCCATTGGTGCCAGACCAAGAAATTGTGTTTCAGGCCTCCAGGAATATTTCAGAAATTAGGAGATAATTAATAACTTTAAATAACAATCAACTTTGCACCATGTTGGTGCAACTTCTGGATAAAGACTTGAATAGATTTCAGAATGTTCTAGCTTTTCTTCTACAAGCCCACTAAGAACTTAATTTGTAGGTGAAAATTTAGATCCTTAGGAAATCACAAGTTCTCTGGCACTGATGCTTCATGGGAAACAAAATGTCTGAGAGTGATGAACTCGTAAGTGTTGGCAATTAACCAACAGCTGCTTAATGGAATCAGAGTTCTGTCAGACAGAAGGACTGAGAGCTACCATTGCCCTCCTGACTGTGTGGTTTGCATCACAGATTTGGTGGTGGCAATGACTGCAGGCAGCCAACTCGAATTAACTTGTACAAACTGATAAAGGACGGAAACAGTGAGAGATTAATACAGCATCTCTGACCTCTCTCTCCTGACCTTCAGGGAACGTCTCCAAAACTGCTTCCAAAGACGATCTGAATAGTAAAATCCCTGACTCCAGGATATAAAAATCACACAGATATTTATTGCACATTGCATTATAATTTTTGCTACCACCAGCCATCCTGAGGCAATAATTATCCCTGTCTCTTTCACCCTCTATGTGTGCCATAAATGACTTTATCAGCTGTCCTCTGGCTAGCATCTTCCCTTTGATCAACAGGAGCCAATCATCCTTTCTCTCAAATTGCTTAATTCATTAATGTAATGAAGTTGAACTCAGAACAATTATTCCCAACCTGTATTTAGCTCTAAGGTTATTGCTTCTATTTCAGACCTAAGGAAACCTTCTGCGCCTGCAAGCATGTGTAGTTTTTCCAGGTACACCAGCTGACCTAATAAACGTGTCCCCTCTCACTGCCCTTGCCTCTCTCACTTCTTACACTGTCCTCCCTGCAACACATTTGCCTCACCACTGCTCTTCTTCCTGCTCAGCTGAGTCTATAAAGGAAGGCAGAGCCTTGAGGAGCTGCTATAGGAGGTACTCTGCTAGCCTGATTAATAGGAGGGAAGTGTAGGAATCCCATGAGGGAGCTGCTCAGCCTACGAGCCACCCATCCCACCGTGTGTCAGCTTCTCTTGCTGTGCCTCAGTGTGGCAGAGGCTGGCAGGAGAGAAGTGGAGCTGGGGGACGCTGGAGACCTGTGAGCAAGGCTGACTGATGATCACCTCAGGAGATGGCCTGTGTTTGAGGAACTTTCTGAGACCAGCAAGGTTGTCTTTCATTCTTGGTGTCTCTGGTTTTCAGAAGGCAGTATTTAGAGCAGCATACCTGCCCACAGACTAGAAGGCTGCTTTAATTTAGTGTCTGGATCTCACCTTTACAAGTTAGTCTTTTTTTTTTTTTTCAGTGTTCTGTTGCACACACTCTCTTACCTTGTTTAGTCTCTGAAACTCCTAGGTTTCTACCTCCTGATTTTTCTGTTTTCCTTCAAAGTCTTCCTTAAAACTTGCATTTCTGAGTTTCCTTCCCAAACCAAGCTGTTCTGCCCCTTCTGCTCGTCTGAGGTCTGTGCCTTACCATGTATAATTTGCAGTGTTTTATCTGATGGAGACTGTAATCTCTTCAGGGCAGGGCTGTGTCCCACCCTGGGCTCACAGTTGTATATTTTACTCTATGAGGTTGAATAAGAAGGACAGAAATAGAAGAGTATACAGACACTCCCAAATAAACTGTGTATTTTGTGATCTGTGTTCAAGAAACAAATGCAGGAACAGTTGTTATTAGTAATGTGGTTTTATGCTGTACCACTGGAGCCCTGAGAAAAAGTAGATGCTTTAGGCAAACAAGCTTCCTTTACAAAACATTTGTGGAACATATTTATCTAAAAATACAGGTACTTAGGGTAGAGAACAATGTTCCTCTGCTGACCTACAGTTAATTGTCAGTGGCAACAGGGGACTCTTAAATCTTGTCAACAATCCTGCTGAGGTAATATCATGTACTTCATCCTTTTCCTTCTCTGCAGCATCCTGAAGCCCTGCCCAGGCTGATTTCCAGAGCCTCTGCTGCTACTGCTGAAAGAGTCCTGCTCACTCAGCTTTACCACTGTGCTCACTCAGGCTCAGAAGAGGAGGGTGGATGAGGAAGGGGGGTGACGCCGTTCACCTGCAACAGAGGTAAATGTGGGGAGGGAAACGTAAACGATGCAGGACAGACTTCTGCCTGTGATAGTCACTGAAACTTCTCTCTACAGACGTGCTGTGGGTAATTATACATCTAATAATGCATTCTAAAATTACATTTTGTTCTGAGATCTCTGATGAGTTTGGTTTTTTGATGCCTGCACCAATGGATTCCACATACTTCAATGTCTGCCATAGGAAAGGAGAAAAGAGACAACGAGCAGTATGTAAGCAGAGATGGGGATCATCTGGGAGACTGACTCTCTCCAAAAGCCATAGTGATTAGAGCTAGAGTTTTGACTTTGTCTATTTTCCAGAGAGATCTGGGGCCATCCACCCCTGACCCTGCTGCCAGGGATTTTGCTGCAGGGTGGCAACTGCCCTGCTCCCTCTCCTGACATTTGCTCGAATGAAAGGCTTATTCCATCTGGGAGTACTGTGGCCAGGTCTCACACTGGCCAGTTTCCAGTTGCTTTTTGGAAGGAGCTAGCTGTGCTCCAGTGCTCAGCCCTGAGCCACTTCTGTGGGGCACTGTCATCTTGGATATTTTGCTCTTTTGTCGTATATAAAATGCTACATGTGTTATTTCCAAGCAGTTAGTCCTCAGCTAGTGACAATGGGATTGTTTTCCTCCAGGATGCTTAGGATCATATAACTCTTACAGGCAGAGGGGATAATGTCTGTAAATGTTGGGATTACTCATATAACTACTGCAGTTATGTTCATCCAGAGCCTTTTCTTTCACTCCCCGTCAGAGATGCCAAACATCAGGACTGTAGCCAATCTCCAGCCTTTCCCTTAACAACATTTACCTGGGCAGGCTGTAAGACAAAGGCAAGCCCAGGCTGTGTTACCTCTAGCTGGTTATTTATTTATTGTTGGTTGGGTTTTTGTTCCATAACCACTTGGTAAATCATGCTGTGGAGAGCTGTGAGTGAAAGGATGTGACCTGCTCACCGTGCTCACCTGCTCCTGGCTTCCAGCAGCGGTTCTGATTTCTCTGGGTCTCCATTCCACATCAGTATTAGGTACAACCCCATTTCTGTGCCTTGCAGAGGTGCTTTGAGGTTTTCTTCTCACTTGAGAGCTCTGGGTGACCTTGAGGGACAATACTGCTGCTGCAATAAGGCACCTCCCAGTCATAAAAGCCTCCCAGACTTTTGTGCTTAGAAAAGCCCAGTGTGGTATCACTGTCCCTGGTCTCAAGGTGGGGATGGGGCAGAGGAAAGATGGAGGAGCCACCAGCCATCCCCTGCAGGGACAGGGACTTGGGCACCATGCAGTTTGCCCTTATTCTCCCATGGAACACATCATTTCTCTCAGAGAAACAAAAAAAAAGAGAGAAAGTATCATTTGCTTTCCATCCATCTGAAATCCTCTGTATGTGCAGGATGTGCTTAAACTGAGGACAGCTGCTTTACAGGGATGTTTTTGAGGGAGCTGATGTTGAGTGAGACTAATTGACAGCAGCTGTTGCTCAGTGGAGACAGAGGCACAAATCCTTTCGGCTGGAGATGACCCAGGTTGTGAGGTGCTCACAGGGAAGGTGTTATTTGATGTGTTATTTGGGGTGTGATGCTCAGCAGTGTCCTGGCAGTGCAGGGACAAGTTAGTCAATACCAAAAAAAGAGAAAGAAAATTGGAAATTGGTCACTGTTACTTGTAAGTCTTTGAAGTTCTCTTTGAAGCAATCCCCAAGACCACCAAAGCCCAATGGATTTATCCCCCTGGTCGCTCCATGGTCAGTTAGCCTGGGGTGAGGGATCTGTGCTGGGCAGTTTGCTGCTGTAAGAGCTATTTGTATTCACAGAGGTCAGATACAGGGAGGCCACTTGCAAAGCAAATGCCTTTGCTGTGCAGGTTGTCCTTGTGAACTGGAAGAACCTGAAGGACTGGTGAAGCAGGGACCCTGCAGCCAGCTCCTGCCAGGACTCACTTGGGGATTTTATTCTCCTCCGTCCTTCCAGAAATGAAGTAACATTTGCTGGGAGGTGCCTTTCAACGTGGCAATTGGCCCACGAGGCAGTGTTGAGGCACGGCTGGCTCTAGGATGCACTAAAAATATATGTGACAAATGTAAACATTGGCTTTTGCCAGGGTGGGAGTGCATCTGCTGAGAAGCACCGGCGTGGCGGCTCAGGGTGCTGCGGGTGCAGGGCAGGAAAGCTTTCTTCCTCTTGCTTGTTTTTGTTTGAAAGCCGTTCTTGAAGACTGTAACAGCCTCACACATGAAAACTGCAGCTTTTCTGTCATTGTGTCGTGGTAAACCACATTTCAACAGGTAGGGGAAGGAAATGGAAAGGGGGAATAAGGAACTCGGGAAAGAGGAAAGTCCTGTCTAAGGGGAAATACCTCCACCTCCTCTCTGCTCTGCTGGGCTCTCTTCTTTGTTTGGTTTTCTTTTTGATTTTTAAGACATAAAAGCCAACATAAAAATTAGGAAGGAGGTGGTCAGAGCCCCTGCTTGTGGCCAAAGGGCTCTTCCCCAGCTCCAGCCTCCTGTTGCACCCAGAGCAGGGGACAGAGTAAGGTGACACTGCCAGATGCCACGTCAGCAGCCCGTGCGCTCCTGCCCAGGGCTGCCCACAAAGGTGGCCATTGAGAGCCTGTTCTGTGTCTGTTCTCAGCAATTGTGCTGTGGGAACAGGGCTGAAACCACCAGCTTGATTTTGTGCAGGCAGCTGATGAGCCACGTGAGCAGGCTCTCCTCCTCCTCCTTTTCCTCCACAGAGGGTCTCAGGGTGCCCAGGGAGTGTGGTGGGTTGCAGGCTGTGTGAGAGCTGGTCACACTGAGCCAGGACAGAGCACTGTGCTGGGTGGAACTGGGCTCCCTCAGGTGAATAAGCAACAGCCACCCAAGCAGCCACAAGGCAAACAATGGGCTTTGCCCCAGCCTGTTGGCCTTTTTTTGTCTGCAACAGCAGAACAAGGCAAAATGTAGCTTTTCATTTCCTTCCCTTGCTAAGTCCAGCCAGCCCCTATGTGCAGCTCCAGAAGGGATGAATAAAACTATTCTGTTCAAGGCACTTCTGCTCCAGAGCATGAAGTTACTCAGTGTTTGCAGGACCAGGTCTTTGCAGATATTTTTATTCCATGTCTATTTTGCTCTCTCTGATGTATTACAGATTCTTCCAATTAACAGGGCATGAATGCAAGCAGTGCTTCACTCCAACATGACAAATCAAAAGAGGTGTCATGTTTTTATTCCTGTTCAGATTTTCTTTATGCAAAAATGAAAGCACCTGAACTCCACAACAGGGATGGTCTGGAGGAGCAGAGAATGTAGGAGCCTGGCTACATGTTACACAAACAAACTGGTGGTTTTGAAAGCAGACCTAGAGGAGTTTGCAAATGCATTTATTTAAGCAAGCAACCCATCTGCTCCTACCAGTAATGGATTCACAGGCCAATTGTGTGTTTGCTCAGCTCCCAGGCCGATGAGTTTTGCACATTATAATGTGATTGGCACAAGTTGATACGGAGCCCAGACACACATGTCACATCTGGAACACACCAGCCATGAAAACAGGGATGTGAAGAGTGACCCAGTTAACACCTAAGCAGCCCCTAGATCTTCAGGCAAAAACCTGTCATATTTGTCTTCTTTTTTTCTTCATTCCTTTTTTCATGAACTGTCAGGTTTTTATAAGGCAGACTGTACAGTGCCTGTTTCACAGGGCTGTGTGACTCCTGCCAGCTGCAGCTGCCTCAAGAACAAGGAGTGGAGCTGCTTCACTTACCTGTCTGGCCAAGAAGGAAAACTCACTGTTACGTGAGAACGTAGCAAGGCTGGCTGCAGGATCTACCCTGCTCACAGCATTGCCAGGCACATGGAGATGCACTTCAGTTCTAGCTGTGGAAGTAGGGGAAAGCAAGCTTTATCCAGAAAAAGAAACCTAATCCCTTATACAGGAACTGTGGAATATAGGCAAAATTCCAAAGGTCCTACCTAGAAATGTCTCTCTGAGCCCTTCAGGGTGTCAGGGATCCCCTGTCCTATTTACATGGCTATCTCCCACTGCTTCCTTCTGTGGTGGCATCTGGGGCTCCAGAAACCTCCCTTCTTGCCAGAAACAATTCTGGAAACAGCACTTTTTCCATCAGAATTGCAGAAGGTAATCTCAGATAGAAGGAGAGAGTGGTCAGTGGAGAGCATTTGCCCTGGAGGTTGATTTAAGGAGCTGTTTCTGTGATACGCTCCCTTGAGCAGACTGGTGAGAAAAGTGGAGGCCAGGAACTGAAATTTTATGACCTTGTAATGCCCAGAGGCTCAAACCCATGACAAAAATCTCACTGGTCAAGGCAATTACTACAAGAAAGGAGAAGAAAACCTCCAAACCTGTCCTCTTTCTAGATTACCAACTAAACAGCCTGTGAGCAGCAGTAATTCTGCAGAGGATGCTCTCAGGAGTGGTTTTTTTACACTGAAAGTAATGATAAATAACGATAAAAAATGCACATGCATGTATTTTACAAAGAAGGAATATGTTTCTTCCTCTCCAAGCCCATAGCCTGGGAATAATTTGTGAACAAGAGAAGCAGCCTCATCTATCTTACAGTGCATTTGTTACAAATCATTTGCTCACGTGTAAATCTTCCTGCCAGGATAGGAGCAGCAGATTCTCCTTCATTTTTTTTGTCTCCTGAAGAACACCTCTAGAAGTCTCCTCAGAAGACTGAATGGATAAGGATCAAGTGTAGAAGTGCCCCTCAGGGTGAATATGTTCCTGGAGCCTGCACTGGAGCGAAATGCCTCAGAGCATCCCGGCTTGGAGGAAACTTCTTTTAGGGCTCCCAAGTCCCTAAGAGGCAATACTGCTCCTCCTGACCCTTCTGAGAGGCTTCTAAGGGCTGGAAGCTCTCTAAAAGCTTGTGCCTTGGAGCTTTTGTGACTGAGACCTTAAACTTCCTTTCACAAATCAAAATGAGAGGAAAAAAAACAGTCTAGGCTTGCTGCTGGTGGTGGCAGGGGAAAATGTAAAGCTGTGATGGCTGAAAGGCTCTGCCCTCTGAAGGCAAATGAAAGAATGACCAAAACAGCCAGGAATGTCATTATTTAAAAATAACAAGATTTTAAAGCCAAGTTTCTGACACTGGGAGATGCAACTCGTGATCCCTCAATGCTTTATGTTGCCAGCATGCTCGGGTATCTCTGTCACCAAAAGCCCAACAAGTGACAACTGCAGAAAGGTGGCTCAGCCCTTTCCAGCTCCTATGGCCAGACTCAAGGGTGCTCTGCTGGGTGCTGGCACTGATCTGTTCATGCTGTCAGCCCTCTGCAGGTGAGCAGAGTGTGGTCTCTTTCCAGGCAGCCTCATACATGGTAAGTAACCTCAAGGACGGACACGGGCTGGATAGTTGAGGAGAAAAATGGGGAAATGGGCTCAAATTGGCCAGGGAAGGTTTAGATTGGAGATTGGGAAGAACTTTTCCCTGAGAGGGGTGTCAGTCCCTGTGCCAGGCTGCCCAGGGAGCTGGGGGAGTCCCCAGCCCTGGAGTGATCCCAAAGCCATGGGGCTGAGGTGCTGAGGGCTGTGGGTCAGTGCTGGGCTGGGCAGCGTGAGGGAAGGGCTGCGACTCCAGGAGCTTAAAGGTTTTTTCCAACTGAAATGATTCTATGATCATCAGAGACCTGACAGATAGAGAGTTTTTGATATAAGTCCTGCTTATCACTCTGTCAGGTGAGTAAGCCATTAACTTTTTCCTTTGATCCCTGTTTATTCTCAGCTGACTCTGGTATCTATACACAGCCTTTCCAGCACCGTGGCCCTGCTCTCACATGCTTGTGAGCGGCTGCTCCTTCACCCACATGCCACACCAACTGACAGAAGTAGCCATATCAGTATGGCAGAGAAAAGGTGCTTCTGCCCATCTCTTGATGAGGTGCCCCTTGGAACCAGCTAGCACGGTAAAAACTGTGAATTGCAAATATTCTAATCAAATATATCATTTGAGTTTCACCCCAAGTTAATTACCTGAGCAGTATACATCTGTTAGCTACAATCACTTACAGCAGAAACAGAGAATTTGATTGCAATGTTCACTTTTGGGATGATCTGCAGGTCAAGTGTTATCCACTGAAGAGACTCATGAATAATTTTGTGTAACTGGACCAATATATTTAGAAACTGTGCAATCTGCAAACAGGGAGAGAAAAAGCCTCGAATAAATTATACATGGTGTCCTTTTCCTGCAGCTCTAGAAATGGATTTGATTGCCTTAGCACACCCCTCACTAGATCTTCTCTTTTTTTCCACCCCCCTGCTAAACCTTAAACCTCTCCTGCTGTATTACTGACCAAACGAGGATGAAATCAAACGAGAACCAGCCATCCGACTCAGGGTGCTTGCTTCCCACTGAGAAACTCTAAATTATACAGCCAGGAGTCTGTGAAACAGTTAAATTAACTAGGGCGAGGCAAATGAAGCTCAGCCGGAGGATGCTTCCCGTTAAGGAGCGAATGATGCCTGGCTGGCAAGTGCGAGCTCCTCAAAGCCTGATGCCACATGCCACCTCGTGTCAGGCGCTGGGATAAGCTGCATGTTCCTGCCTCGATTTCCAGCCCCCCCGAGAGCATTTCAGGGATCAGGGGGTTGGGGTTATGTTGCCAAAACAGGGAGGTGTGACCGTGTGAGGAAGACTTTGGGTGCTCCGTGCTGGGGCTGTGGTGGGTGTGATAAATGTGGGCGAGACTTGCTGGTGTCAGCTCGTGTCATTGAATTGTAGGTTGGACACTGCTGGGTGGAGAACCTGACCCTGCTTGTTTGTATGGTGGGTCCTGCTGAGGACAGCGAGGCCTCTGCTGACTCCCAGCCATCTCTGTCATCCTGCACCTCACTTTCCATCCGGGGATGTTGTGACTTGGCCAAGCTCAACCTTGGAGTCGTTCCCAGGAGGAGCCTTTCGAGCATCTTCCCCAAGCGTGTTTGCCACCTTCCATCCTCTGGTCGTGCTGCAGACTGAAGCAAAGGTTATCCACTGCAGTTAATGGTTAAGCAATTTTTCATGTGAGTACTTTTACCCTTGGGTGAAAAACCACCTGATCCTGGAGAGTTAGGACTGTTGTTTTTCTGTTTCTTTCAAGCAGTAGAGGAAGTCGTGTCCTGTACACGTGTTACAATACTCCCCCTTGGTTTGGGTGTGTTAGGAGTGGAGCAAAAGAGGAAGAGAAGGCACAACTCCCTTCATGGGTTGTTCCTTCTCATGCCAGTTTATCCAGTCCAACTACCATGTTGTCATGCCACTCTAAGGTGAAAAAATGCTCCCCCTCCTCCCCCAGCCTTCTTTCCTCCTGCATTTCCAGCCATTGCTGGGACAAATGAGCTGGAACTCATTTGGTTGGAACAAGACCCTTGGCTCTTTCCATCCCCTAAGCACCAGTGTCTGTTGTCCCAGAGTGGGGTCTGGAGGAGGCTTTTCCCCACCCCATAATCCTGAAACGTGGGTGTTTGTGTCTGTTGGGTTTTGTTCGCAATGCCATTGGCAGAGCTGCTGTGGCCGTGGGTGAGCCTGAAGTTTGGAGGAGACTTTGGGCTCCCAGTTCAGCACAGGCTGGCTCCAGGGAGGGCTGGCTGAGAGGAGAGCTGGGAATGGGGATGAGCACAGAGGAATCACAGAGTTCCCTGGCTTTGTAGCCTGAACAGAGAGCAGCCTTGGGGAGACTTTCCTCTCTCTTTCTAAACTGTCGGGCCTGAATGTCATATCCCTCACCCAGCCATAAATAGCTGTGAATTAAACAGCCTGTGCTGCTTTTTTGGCTAATAGATATGTCTGCTAGTGCTGCAGCCTTATCTTCATATCCCACTGGTGTTTGCATTGTAGATCAGGAACACAAGCTGGGGTGTTTTTTTTTCCTTCTCTTTCAAGATTTAAAGAGCTGGCAGAACATTTATTCAGTTGTGCAACCTCCATTCAGAGTATTTCTCAGATCCTGGACATGGGGCTTATTTCTTTTTGTCCTTTGACAGCCACTGTAAATCAATAAGGCAGTTGGAGGTCACTTGTAGTCAATCAGTAACCAGTGCAGGTGAAGGGGAAAACACTAAATATTTGGTATAAACACACAGGCTCTAAGCTGGAAGTTCTCACTCAGGGTGACTTTTTCACAGCTGTGCCTTCAGAACCCTGGCTCCATCCAGTCTTAGTCTCATGCCCAGCCCGGCCATCACCTTTGCCCATTAATTGCCTACACGAGGATCCCACAGCACGTGCAACACCCCACAAGTTACAGCAAACCGGGCACAAAGTGCTTCAGGTGGAGGAAGCAGGTCTTGTGGTGCAAGGAGCCAATTTGGTGCCAGCTGAATTACTCCTCCTCCTTGTGGGAAGTCATTAGGTGTTGCCTGAAGCTGTGTGTGACCTTCATCACAGTCACCTTCCTCAGGACCTGAAACCTGTGGCCAGGTGGCAATTCTCACAGGGGTCCCTAATTCCCTTTGGAACAACTGGGAACTAAGTTCTTAAATATCATCTGAATCATATTCCAGTGGTGTCATCATCTCCATTTGCTCCTAGTTCTTGAGCTGGTTACCCATAAAAACTCTGCCTGACCTCATCTCAAGCCCCTGCAATGAGAACACACTCAATTTCCTTCTTCCTTTGACCTCAGCTGCTCTGGGCTTTAGAGTGATGCAGGATTCTCTCTCTGAGTAATCACCCAGCCATCTCTCTGCGTGACAGAGATGTGCTGACATGGGACCCTCATGCCCTGCACTGCTGGCCATGTCATGCATCAGGCCGTGACCACGTGGCTTTGGAGGTGGCATCCTTCCTCCAGCCCTTCTCTAAAGCACAAATAGGCACTTGCCTTCCTTCCCAGCCCTCTGCTGAGAAAGGAGAGGAGTTGAGCAGGCTTTTCCCTTTCTCTCTCTCATGTGTTTCACATGAGCTCTATATACTCATGTTTCCTTCCAGCTTTCTGACAGAGATGCACCTGAGAGAGCAGGATGGAAAGCTGGGAGAGTGAGCAACACAAAAGGGATTTTTCTGATCAGGAGCCCCATGCAAGTACCTATTAGCCTTGCAAAGGCTTTAATGACATCCTTCAGAGCCTGGCCCTGCGTGTAGGCTTTCCTCAGGCTGGCTGACTGGTTGGACTTGAATTTTAGCCTTCTTAAGGGTTTAATAAGAGGCTGAGCTAAAATACTAGCTTTAAGTGGAGAGCTAAATTCTTCAAGGTCAGGAGGTGGCGAGGCTCAGGGTGAGGGTCAGTCCTGTGCCACGCTGCTCTAGGGGTGGGTGGATTTTATCCCAGGGAGCAGATGAAGGGATGCCCATAGCACTGGTCCTCTGCCTCGGGGCAGCTGTGGTGTTTCTGTGCAGCTCAGCACAGCCTTCTGCACTCCATGGTGCTCCCAATCAAGCTGGTCACATTCAGTATTTTTCTTTTCTGGGTGACCTGTCACTGTGGGGCTGCTTGCTGGCATCAAGCTGCTCCCAGCTGACACGGGAGCTGAACTGATCAGCCTGACCCACAGCAGAGCAGGGACTGTGGCCCTGTGGTGGGCTGGTGGGGGCCAGCAGCTGGATTTGATGCTGGCTCATGCTGCCTCATGCCAAGGGCACCTCTGCCCAGCACAGAGCCATCCTGTAGACACCACAGGGCTCAAGAACAGCTTGGCTCCATAGGTTTGGGAAGGAGCTACAGCAGTATGGCTGTAGGCTGTATCATGTACCAGGGCTGGACTGGTCAGTGTCCCCTCACATTGCACCATGCTGCAAAACTCACTCCAAATGTCTCCCAGGATCTCCTGTGCAAGCAACCCCTCACCAGCCCCACATGCACACAGGGGGCTGGGAAGCACGTTCTGCCTGGCACAGCCCTGGGTCAGAGCACAGCAGATCACTTGTATGTTCCCAAGGGTTTCTCCAGGAGCTGAAGCAGCATTTTAGAGCTCATGCTGGAGCAGTGTGATGTTCTTGCTGGACAGCAATGCCTCGCGTGCTCTTGGCTGTGTTTGCATCCCAGCTTTTCTGGAACAACCAGGTATGTGTCTCCCAAGTCACTCACTGCAGCATTCCCACACTTGCAAAATCCTTCAGCTTTGGGGTAATTAAGAAAAAAAAAGAGTAATGCAAAGCCAGTCTTTATTAAACCTTCATCCTCTGCTGCCTCTGTGTTAGAAAGTATGGCATGAACGAGGCTTGCTTGAAAAATGCCAGGTGAGCCATTGAAGCAGTGGCCCTTGGCACAGGCAGGGCTGATGAGCAGAGGTGCAGACTGGCAGGGGGGCAGCAAGGCTGGCATGTCCCAGCTGCACAAAGCAGGCTTCACAAGAACATCACAAACCTCACAGGCCTTTAACTGGAGTTTTCCTCACGTACGCTTAGGAAAGGTGCAACAAAAAACCAAGCAAGTGTTTGCTTGGCCAGCAAGTCTGGTCCAGGCTCCTCTCCCTCCCATCCAGCTGCTTCTGAAATTACACAGATAACTGGAGATTTAGCTCTGTTCCTGTTGCTGGGGCATGTCAGTCACAACCCAAGCACGGGCCACTGGGAGAGGAGCCTGGTTCTCTCCATCTCCTCTCCTCCATCACGCTGTGGTCTCTGCCCATGGCTCGGCTGCTCGTGCAGAGCATGGAAAGCCTCTATGGAAATCCCAGCTGACTCACCTTTCCTCTCACTTCTCCCTCCTCTCTGCAACAGCAGAACACCCAACGTGCGCAGGCACTGGGGAATTAGAGACTTCCATGTCTTACTGAAGCCCAGCAAGTCTATTGAACCTCTTTCCCCCATCCCTTCCCACACCCAGCCCAACAGCGTCTGCCAGCGCAGATGTGTGCCCATGCTGGGCACCAGCCCATTAGGTGGCACCATGGCATCACTACACCTTCCTCCTCACCCAAACGTGCCTTGACAGTGCTCCAGACTTCATCTGCTCTTCTGTGCAGGGCAGAAAGCCTCAGGCCACTCGCTGAAGCCTCCCAGCAAAGAGCAGCCGTAAGCCTCACAGCCCCTCTTCCCCTCAATGACCAGTTCTCAGCACAGTGGGGTTTGGGTTTGGTTTATTTTGTTTTTCCAGGATCAGCCTTTTCTTTATTGAAGGATTTTTGCATAGGCAGATGTTACATTTTCTTTGGACACACCAATGTTAAACTGATCAGTCCAGATGTTCTCACATACACATGCTCACACCCAGCCTGTGCTGCCTGTCGGGGGTGGATCCACTCCCATATCCACAGCAGCTTGGCAGAAAATGCTGCTCTGTGGTTTGAAAGAAGCAACAGCAACCCTGAGAGAGTGACTTTGGGAAATGCCCTCACAGGGTGTCCACTCTGCGTGTCCATTTGGCTTCAGCAGCTTGGTGTCTGTGTGGCAGAAGCTGCAGGCTGTGTATTGCACTTTGCTACTTTGAGTTTTGCTCTGCCTCCTCTTTCTTATTTGCTCTCTCACCTACAAAACCCAGGCTTTGTGATGCGAATAAGCAATAAATTGCTGCGTGTGCTCGGCTGTAAAGGGTTTTTAAAAGCCTGACAGCTGTCAGCAGGTTGCTGCCCTTCTGCCTGGGACTTGTGATAGACAATGTAATGATTAAAGCAAAAAAAGAAAGAGGGAAATGCAATGGCGTGAGAGTGTTTGCTGACCTTGTTCTGACGACAGGGAAGTCATTTTGAGGTGAGACTGTGCCTTGAGCTTCTACTGGGACCTGTTGTCCTGGGCATGGGATCAAGGGAGCTTTTTCTCCAGCAAGGGTTGCTTACGAGGTACAGTCCAAAGACAAAAAAAAAATACACGAGGTACGATCCAAAGAAAACTGCTGGGGAGAATTCAATTAAGAGAAGGGAATTCATAACACACAGATTGGTTAAATGTGAATAGCTGTAAATATAGGCAATAATTTACAGGCTTTTCGCTTGAAGTATTAGTGCTGCTATGAGGAGGCAAGAGTGTGACTGACTTAGAATGACTTACCATAACATTTCCATGCTGTAAATGAGACAGATCAAGTTGACACTGTGTATTACTTAGCTGCGTACCAATTAGCCAAACAAATGCTACCAATTCCGTCATTCACGATGGAAGCTACGTACAAAGTGTCTAATTACTGCCGTGAGTCATCTAGTTAAATGGCAGCTCCTATAGGGACGGAGCGACCGCAGCGCGGGATCGTGCCTGCCAGAGACCATGCTACAGCGTTACAGACACTACAGTGTTGCTAAGCATCATTAATGGATTACAATAGGGGTTCTGCATCATTCCTACGGCGCATCTTCAAACAGCTTTAAGTTTAGTTTGGGCACTAGCCTAACGCTCGTTAGCCCTACGTGAGCCCGCGTGGGGAGGGGGGTTAATGCAATCCCAGGAACTCTTTCAAAAGCTCGCAGGTTTTCTTGTGGATGACTTCACGCAGCTTCCGCACGCGTCGGATGCTGGAGGTGCCCACAAAGCTGTCTGGCTGTAGGACAGCCATGCCGTTGTGGACATCTCCCATGATGATAAGTTGGCCGTCCACCGTGGTCATGTTGGGGCACGGGCAGCTCCAGTCCATGTTCAAAAGGGTGATTTCTAGCGGTTCCTTGCCCAGGAATTTTAATCCCATTTTTTCATCTTTGAGAATCTCCTCCACTGTCACCAGGGCATGGCCCGAGTCTTGGTCTTCGGTCAGCTCTGTGATACGGCCCAGGATGACAAAGTCGCTCTTGCAGAAGCTGGTCACCAGCTTCTGGCGCGGTTTGCAAGCTTTGCAGTGCGTGTTCTTCGGGAATGGGCACATCTCTTCGCAGGCCTCCCTGCTCTCAAAGTTGTTCTCGTTGCCTCCACACCCGCCATAAATGAAGGACTGGCACTGCTTCATCAAGCTGTTGTAGGCCCATCGTGGCTCGTAGGCTTTGCAGTGCCCTTGGAGGGCTGGCAGGTTGCAGATGTTGATCGGGCCGTTCATGCACGTCAACATACAGCTCTCGTAGGTCTCGAAGTGGTTGAGGTTGCTGTTACAGTTCCCGTAGATGAAAGTGAAGCAGTTGTTTTTCTTTGCATCGTAGTACCACCTGGTCTGCTCTTCCCCACAGTCTTCGCTGTCTGGTTGCTTCAGGCACTCGTCGGTGGGAAAATGTGTCTTGTTTTGGGAAGCTTCTTTGGATGTGGCTTCTCCCTTGATGACGGACAGAGGGAAGTCGGCCTGGAGCAGGCCACCGCTGTTCCTGGCCGTGCAGGTGTAGATGCCCGCGTCTTGCAGCTGGGTGTTGTAGATGACCAGTTGGGCGATGTTGGTGACCACAACGTTCCCTCTGACGTGATTTGGCTTCATAATGACTTTGTCTTTCCCATCGACCTGCTTCTCCCACGTGATTTCTGGCTTGGGTCTCCCCGTTACATCACAGAGGAAGCTGACGGTCTCTCCCACGTAGACAGACTGATGGATGGGGTTGTTCACCAGCACGGGCGGCAAGATATCAACGACTGTTGTCTCAGAATAGGCAGTAGTAGGGCGAGCTGTTGTTTCTGGTGGGATAGGGCTGGTGTTTGGCCAGGTAAGGTGGTATCTGCAGGTGACTACATTCAGTGTAATGCCTTTGATGCAAGCTTCTGCATCCATGTAGCACTTGTTGTAGTAGGTGAGCCCATCAGAGGCGCAGGTGAAGCTCGGCTCCTTCTCACACCTGTCCTTGCACTTGCAGACGGGTTGCCCATCCCAGATATCACACTCAGAGCCTTGCTGGATGCACATGAACCGGTCACAGGTTGCCTCTTTGGGCATTCCCACCGGCCCTTTTTTCCCCTTGACATCCATGTACCGAGCTGCCACGCAACTCTTTGTTCCACAGACATTGGGGCAGCACTTCTCAAAGGTCTCACACTCCTGTGGGGAAAGAAAATCACCCTGTCATGACAGGAGTCAGAGGAAGGTCCTTTACAGAGACCCAGCAAGCAGAGAGCCCAGAACTTTGAAGGTGTTATCTCCGGGGACCTGGTCTGCCACAGGTATGTGTGGTCTGAAACTCAACATATCCACTGGCAATGAGACAATCCCCCAGCATCTCCTGAGAGGTGTCTAAACCTGCTGGGGTTTCTGAAGTGCTTCAAGAGAAGGCTCTTGAGTAGAAAAATGTAATTCTGTTTCTTAAATGCTAACCTCATCATAAATCTTTCTTAGAGTCACATGGACTGCTCGAGTACCCAACCAACAACCCCCCTTCCACACTCTCTGAAATGCCTGAGGACAAGCTCTGAGAAACATGAGCGGATGGAAAGTCTTATCATATGGCTGTGGGCAGTAATCCTCCTTATTTTCCACACAAGTATGTAAAGTATTATTTGAATTCCTTAACACTAACAGCCTACTCTCGGAGGTGAAACTGCCAAGGATTTGTAATTGTTCACATTGTAGAGGAAATAATAGAATATCTCAAAAGTAAGGAAACTCTTGCTCCCAAAATAATTTTTCTATGGTATTTAGAAAAACAAACCCCAAACAGCTCCTTATGGCTCCTCTGTCCTATTTTAGTCCTATTTTCAAACGCAGCGTCGCTCTTCTGGTGATTTATTACACCCCATCTCAGCTACAGTCAGCTCTAAATTGTGGTTAATTATAGCAGAATTTTCATCTCCCGTGCAGAAAAGGTATTTGATGCGTGTGGTCACAGCTGCTGGGTTGTTATGGGTTACTGTAAGGGACCATGAACACTGCTGCCACGTACCCAAGGGGGGACACATCCACTGTGCAATAAACCTCTGCGACCCCCCTCCCCTCCGAAATCCAACGTCTCCCTCCGTAAGCGAGAACAAAGTGGGGTTTTAAGCTACCAAACTAAACAGCTTCCTCTGAGGCCGGTATCCTTTCCTTATTGGGGAAAAGAAAGATGACCTAACAACATAACTCTTTCCCCATTTCCAGCTGCACATTACTAGGTTTCAGGAGCAAAGTTAGAAACCAGAACGGGGAAGGGTTCCAGCTGAGGTTAAGGAGCACAAAGTTGGTGGCAGAGTCCTCGACTGCTCATAGACCACCCACCCCATGCAAGGTCCCTGGACTCTGTGCTGCCACAAAAGTGAGTATTTTTAGCCAATGGCCCCTGGCTTTCAGGTTTTGACCAGTGAATTATTAAAACATCATCCTCTGCTGCTGCTGCTGGGGTTTTGCAAGGGTTTTAATATTCATTGCTGCACCTGGTAGTTGGAATAGAGGCTTCTTTGGGAATGGCAGCAGTAAAAAGAGCACCTTTGTTCATAACACATGGGAACCATCTGAGCAAATGCCTCTGTTTACTTGATGGCCAGCATTCTTCTCTCTATATATATTTTCTGTCTCCTCACTTCTTTTAGCATTGCAGAAACAACCTGCCTACAGCAGATAAACCCAAGGACTTTTGCCAGCATGGTACATGTAGTTGTCAGCCTGGTTTGGGCTGTTGGTTCTTTGTCATTGGACATGATGTAAGAGGCAGGACGAGCAAGTATTTTCAGCCTCCAGCTTCAGCTGGCAGTGCTGACAGGTTGAAAAATGAATTTTGGGGTTGTAAACTAAGCACATTTTGAGCTGGGAGCATCACAGAGAACATCTGCCTGGTCAGTTTAACCATGCCTCTGTTTTGTACTCCAAGCACCAAGCACGCTTTGTACTTCGAGTGCAGCAAAGGACTGATGATTTACATATTAAGTCAAACCATTCCATGCAGGATTCCTCCCAGGAATAGAAAGCTCTGATGATGGCCACCACCAACAAAGAACACAGTGACACTGCTGAAATATTATGGCTCGGCCCCAGGGCATGCTTGAGTTCTGGAGTATCAAATTTGGGTGGTTTCTTTTGACCAGAAAGCAAAGGAGATGATCAAACAGAGCAAACTGCTCTACCCACCTCAGCGTGACCTCCACTGCACCTCCCCACTTCCCTCAGGACCCATCAAACCACCTGTAGTCGATCTAGGTCAGGGGCCAACAGGACCTCGCCTGCACCAGCCCAGGTGAGCCCCCTCCAACACCCCCGGTGCCCGCCACGCAGAGGGGAAAGCGGCATCACTCACCACATCAGCTTCGCACTCCCTCTTGCAAGTGCTCTGCGCGTCTACCCACAGGTTGGGGTTCATGTCATTGGGGCATATCCCAGCGTGGGAGTAGCGGATGGGAGGCAGAGCTCTCCCTTTCAGAGACACCTCCAGAAGCAAGAGGACACTGCTCTTCCCCAGCAAGATCCACATCCACCGAGTGAACAGCACCAACAACATCTCAGAACTTCTCCAGGGCAATGGCAGTGACCGAGCTGGAGGTAGTTCTTGTTAGCTTGGGGTTGCTTTTTGTTTGGTAAGCCTGAACTCCTCGAGGAACCCCAGTGCACCTGACTGCTGTAGGAAAAGAAAGACTTCAGCAAGCTCCTTCGCTGCCTCTCTTGACGGTGCAGTTTGGTCTGGACCTCATTGGATTAAAAGTCCTTAGGAAGTTACCCCCTTATTTTAAGAGAAACGCTGATAGTCTGAGCAGAGTTAGCTCTATTTATACCCTGCCTCTGTTAACAAGTCAGAAAAAGTAAACTTGATTTCTTTGACAGGCACACGCTTCCTATGTCCTGGTGGCAGTCAGACAGATTTGTTGCAAGAAAAAAAAGCTGGAAAGAGTTCAAAAGGCTGGAACTGGCACGGTGGGACCCCTGCATGTTTCTGAATGCAGGGAGGCCTTCTTAACCCCTTTAGACCTAAAGTACTTCCCTATGCTAAGAATGGCATTTACTTCTGAAAGGGTACTTGTCTAAATAACAGGGACCCGCGGTCAGGGGATTTCCCCACGGCAAGGGGCTACACAATCACTTGCTAAAAGGAACAGTAATAGGATTGAAGCAATTAAAGCCCGAATATCATATTTTAACCGAGGAAGTAGGGAAGGAATAACTTATTGAAACTTTGGAGGATGAAATAGTGTGTCTTCAGAACTTCTCCCGGGGGCTCTTCCAGGCTTTTTTCTTCCCCCTTCCCTTTGGTGGGGAGGTTTCCTGGATGCTGAGTTTAATGCTGCCCTCCAGCCCCACCAGCAAGATGTTAAAAAGTGTCCCTGAATTCCTCCCCATTTCCTGAACAGCCAGATCCCATTGTACAGTGCATTGCTGACCCCTTTAACAGCCACAGCAAAAAAATAGGCGAAGTTCAACTCTATGGAAACCTGCATAAAGGAATGTACAGCATTTTTGCATTGGGGGGTGGGGGAGAAGTTCAGTCAAGCTGAGTTCCTCGTTCCTTGGTTATTACAGCAAAGGGGCTGATCCTGCTCGTGCTGAACACGTGCCAAATTCCAGAGACAGACGAGTGGCAGGAGTCAGAGTTGCTCAGCACCTTCCAGGATCAGAGCCTCTGGGATAAGTTCTGGGTTAGTTTGGATGGATCCTGCATGGTGCTTCCTGGGAGGACCAGGTATGTTTGCATCCCACATGAGGGGTTCAGGGGGCTGGAGCAGCAGCACAGTGCTTTAGGAGGAGGGAAGGTTTTCTGCCTGCCCTGTGCCCAGTGCTGAGCACCTCAAAGCTGACAGACCCCAGGTGCAATCAACCCTTCCTTCAGTCAAGTTTTCCCCTTGGGTTTATTAAACCAGGGTTATTTTTCATGGTTGAGTTTGAGCCTATTTCTCCCCAGAGTGATGATGGCTGCCAACCAGCACAACCAGCAGCAAACTGGGTGGTGTAGGCAGTGCCCCAGGCCATGGGGCTCCCGCTCCTCTTCTGGGGCGAGGCAGCAGAGCACAGTGACCCGCTGGTGCTTCCCAAGGATCGCCTCTGAAGGGACAGGAGAGCAACCTGGAGCCAATCTGCCCTCAGCTGTGGCATTTCTGTGGCAGCCCAGGCTTATAAAAGCAGCTGTAGGGGTTTTGATTTGTGTGACCACGTTAAGGACACGCAGGGCATTTGAATTTCAGATGCCAGTGCAGGGGGAAGTTGTCCAAATTAGCTGTTTATAAGGAGCGATGTCAATGACCAAGCAGCAGTGTGCAGTTGATTTATTCTCTCTGAAACTTCAGAAACCTGCATGACACTTGTACACAGCCACAAAATGTTTTATTCAATACTTGTTTACAGAGACAAAGGCGGCACCCTGTGATGCCTACAAAAGCCAACCAAAAATGACACATTCCCAAGAGGTACTTAAAATTCTTACAGCTCTATTAACAACAAAATCACACGTATTAGTGGTTCTATTGACTCAACAAAGACACTTTATACTCTACAACTGACTACAGATAAGCTTTGAGACCAGCTGTATGTGGTTCTGGATGAGTTTGGTTATCCCAGGTGCTGGAGGAGCTGCTGTGACAACCTCAACAGACACCCTGTGTGCAGGGAATTTGCCCTCAGACCATGGCATTGCCGTCTTGGATACCATTTTTTTGCTGCCATCTCGAGTCTTTTTGGGCTGTTTTATTCCCTTATCCACTGGGCCAAAGGTGGTGAGTTCATGGTGCTCTTTCAGCCTCCATCTCCTCTCTCAGTGCCAGGAAACCACTTCCTTGCAAGCTCTGGCCACACTGAGTGAGAGACTCACCAGTGTGAACCCACTCTAGGTGGGACACCCTTCCAAGGAGGAAAAAATAACACTATCTTATTTTCTTTCCCCCCTCTCAGATCAAGGATCCTTTGCCCAGAGGCACATTTCAGCAGCAGGGAAGCAGCTGTAGCTCTTTAGAATCAAGCATCAGATGGAGCAGTCTTCTGCTTTGCCATGGCCTCCTCCATCCAGAGGGATGTTCTCCAGGGTCACGTAAGTCCCACTGCAGCTTTCTGCTTTCAGCTGTGAGGTACCACGCTCGGTGTGTGATAGTGGGGACAGTGAGTGGAGCTCAAGAGATGATAGTTGCATTAATTAATGAGCCCAGCTGAAGGACCTAAAATTCAGCTCATTTAATCGTGTCCCTGTTGCAGGTCAGTAGGGTTGCTCAAGGAAAGGCCATTTGAATGGTTGTATTTGTTGTCACCCCAAAGTTGGGCCAGCACTTGGCACAGAAGAAAGGGGTAAGGACACCCCATAGGAGCTTGGGGAAAAAGGCAAAGCAATTATCAGTAATGCCAATAATGGGTTTGTTGAGTCAGATGCTGTGCCTCTCCATCTCTCATTGCTCCAGGAACAGAGAATGTTCAGCCCCATGAAGGATCAGTCCCTTGACCACTTGAATTCAGCTGAGAGAGAGAGGAAAACAGCGCCATAAATCTCCTCAAATTTGAGTAGGCAGCCCCTGAGGTCAGAGGAGGCAGGGAGGACTCTGAATAACCCTCCACAGCAGCCCTGGCAGTGATGTGAACATCTCCATCTGATGTGATAGACATCTTCCCAAATGAGTTTAAGCCTTGGAACCCCACTGTCATGGTTTAAGCCCACAAATCCCAGCACACATACTACTCTCCCCAAATCCCCCTTTCTGCTCAAGGTGTTGATCTGAGTCTGTTGGATAGGCAGCAAGGCTGAGCTTTCTCTGGAGCTCAGAGGACAAACCTGAGGCCTGATGGCACGAAGCAACATCTTGGCCCCGCTCCCAGCAGAGGGGACACACAGTGCCTGAAAGCCTGTGCTCCCACATGTCCATCTGACACTACTCCAAGGTTTTGAAAAGCCCTCCTGGGATGCCCAGGGTCCTGGTTAGGGCTGTTGATCTAGAATTAGCTTAACTGATGCTGGTTTTTGTAAATGATAATGTCCTTGCTCTTTGTCTTACTCTTGCCAAGCTCCTATGGGATGTCCTTGCTCTGCTCTGGCGTGCCACATGTTGACCTGGCATTTGGTGTGACCCCTTTCTCATCGAGATGGGAAATGGGATTCTCTGATGCACAGGAAAATAGAATTGCTTCAGTTTTCTTCTTAAACCACTGTTAAAGGAACAGAAAACCGTTGAGTGCATTTATTAGGCAAAATGAGCAGTCCTCATCTGGAGTCACTCAGCGGATGGTGGGCTGATTTGCTGGTTTTATTGTGGAAGGGCTCTTGGCAGGAACCCCGCGATGTTCAGCCTCCCATGGCCCATTGAGCTCTGCTTCAGCAAAGGGGCCCTTCCCAACTCGGCCTCTCGTGCTGTCTGGGCCTGTCGCCACTCACAGCCAGTTCTGCCAACACAAACACAACCCAGCTCCTCTGCAGGCTGTGACTCATGGCTGCAGGGTGGTAGCCCGCTGGTATTTGCCCGTGCTGGGGGCAACGGCCACCCACAGCCCCCACTGCTGGGAGCAGACAGTCTCAGCTGGAACTCCTGCTCAGCTTAGCCTAAAGCAAAAGCCTCACTCCTCCTCCAGGCAGATGAAAATGTAATGCCTGAGCAGAAGAGTATTTTAAAACCCCTCTCCGTCTCACTTTAGAAAGTAGTGATGTTCCAATCTGCATGGAAAGCTCATTGCACCTATAGCTGGTGGCCAGGCACTTGAGAGGGAACACCACTGCCCGCTGAAACACAGCTGCCAACTGCTCACCTCAAGCAGTAAAGTTGCTTCCAAAGCCACACAGAAACCCAGATGACACCGTAGAACCTCAGCTTTAGCTTGCTGTGGACAGCAAAGGGCCAAATCTTCCCCTTCAATCCATGCTTACTCCCAGGACCCAGAAATCACAGCATAGATGCCTTAACACACCCCTTAGCAGAATATCATGCTGGCCAGGAGCTTGGCTGAGCGAGGAGGATTTTTGGCACCTTATGCTGCACCTCTGAACATCAAAGCAAAGGCAAAGGCTGTGCTGGCCACAGTGGAAGCATGTGCATATAAGCAGCAGCAGATTTGGGCTGAAGATACCATCACCATGACCTGAGTCTTATTTTTTGGGGCTGTTTTTCCATTTCCCCACAGTTAAGATTTTTATCAGGGTTCCCTGTAAGCATCCATGACTAACAAGTGCTGGTTCTGACTGCTGAAATCAGCCACCTGAGCAGAGAACAGCGGGTAGGAACAGGCTGGGGGAAGCAGGGGCACGTTGAGAGCAGCGACTGCTCAGCGCCAGGAGCCGCTGTCTGTGTGTGTTCTGCCTCACACGCAGATGCTCAGTAAGCAGAAGTTAATGTAGTTAGACAAAAGGGCTCCGTTTGGGGGGAGAAAAGAAAAATCAATAATGTCAGGGAGTTTATTACAGGGTTATGGGCCACCTGCTAGAAATCAGCATAAGGGCTGTGTTAGGCTCTGTTTTGGAGGGAGCTGATGGCGTTGCTCTCAGACGAGGGCAGCGCCAGGATGATTGTTTTATGCCTCGACAGATGGCTTCTGCTCGGGGGTTTTATCTTTGAGTGCAGACATACAACTAATCATCATTTGCTTTCTCTTGCTCTGCTAACGTAAGCTGGGCAGGAAGCAACTGCCAGTTTGATGATGGTTCGTTATGGTGAGGTTTATTCTGTCTGAAACACCACAGCAAGAGGCAAAGAGGCTACAAAGGAAGATAATCAGCTGGTTATCAGTGAGATACAGGGAAAAGCTGAGCTTGGGAGCTTGTCTCTCACCAGCACGTCTCTTTCTAGCTGCCTTAGGTATTAGTCAAGATTGCAAAGGTCCAAGTGTTGGGAATTAGTTCATCCTGGCTAAGAAAAGGAGGGTCTAAGCCCCTTCTCAAAGCCCCTTCCAGGTCTGTTCTCCATCATCCTCAACGTTGAGAGAGACCTTCTCCATCATTTCAACTTTGAGTTAGGGATATCTGAGATCTGTAATGCAACCTGGAAAGCCCAGAAAGAGCAATCCCGACCTCAGTGGCACCATGGCGGGGCCAACACTTATTGCATTAGGCCCTCTCAGGTATCTGCCTGTGTGGGCTACAGCCTGGGCAAGGGTACTGTCACCTGCTGAGCCTGGGGAAATCCAGCCCACTGCAGCAGAGAGGCTTCAGCACCTCCCTTTGTTGCAGGTTTTGGTAAGGAGTGGTTAGCTTGAATAACAGCACTTGAGGAAACTCTCACCCTGAATCCGTGGTGTGCAAATGGAGCTGTTCCCACATCTTGCAGCACTGTTGTGGCTGTATAAGCCAGAGCATGAAAACCTCAGTGTTGAACCACTGCAGTTGTTGTTACTCTCGTTGATCTGTACTTTTTCTGCTTGGTTCCAGCTCAATCTGAATGAAAGCTCAGAAGAAAAGCAAGGTGTGGGTCTGGTGCACTTAGCACATCTTTCACCAAAGCTGCTGATGTTCCTCCAGGAGTTGATTTAGTTCCACATGTACTGCTGTGGGAGAAAATTATTAAACCCATTGCAGATTCACTTCAGTCTGCAAATGACCCTAATTTAACCTCCATTAGTTACTTTTAGTAATTTAAAGCTGGAAAGAAATCACTTGCTGAGTTTCACACAGTAACAGCCATAAAAGGACGAGTCCTCAGCCCCTGCTTCCAACCCCACAAGCACCTTCTGTGTGTCAGAAAGCTCATTCCATACAGAAATGTCACATTGCTTTTGTTTGTGATGTGATTCAACTTAGACAAACTGTAAGGTTTTAACCTGCTGTGCTAACTGAACACCCTTCCCAGCTGTCACCTTCCTTGAAAACCCAGTTTTTACTGAAAGCCTCAGTTCCTCGTGACTCCAGCGTGAAGGTTCCATCTCACCATCGCTCCGAGCTGGATCTCCTAGAACGTTTATGAAGCTGTCAGTGAATGAGATCTGAGCCCAGAGTTTGTGAGGGGAGTGAAAACTGCTGCAGATTTGCCTGGTTTTGTGCTTCATTGTGAGACTTCTTAGCAAAGCACCGACCCAAAGTTTGGACAGGCTCATTGTGGCCGGGAGCCTCAATGGGAGCAGCTCCCAGCGACTGGGCTTTCCATCAGGCATTGAGCAGCGGCTTCTCCAGACAACCTGGAAGTCCCTGAGTTCCTCTGAGGGTTTGGTATCCAAAACTTCACTATAAACAACAATTAATTTTCACAAAATGGAACTTTTTCCATTTCTGCAAACATCATGAAATCCTTTCAGTGTCAATTGTGTCTTATTGGAATTTAAATCTAAATTAGGGCAAAATCCTTTTGAGTGGCAGAGTTATTGCCTCCGTTTGGCTTCGCTGCCTGTCGGTGGTCCTGGCTGTCACCCAGCCTGTCCTCTAACCATGCTGAGCTTGTGACCTCTGCCAGAAGCAGTCCCCTGCCTGGGAAGCTGGGATTATTGACAGTCTTTCCAAGAGGTGAACTGTTTTGTTGCCATTTGCCCTGTGTACTCTTTTTACCACTAGATGCAAGACATGATGCTCCCAGCATCGCTTGGCCCAGATGAAGGCCATCACACAGCAAATCTCTTCTGGGCCACTGACACCATTCATCATAATGCCCAAAGTGGACTAAACACAGGTCTGCTGTGAACAGGATGCTGTTCTACTGGCCCTCATCTGACAGCAGGTCTGAACACAGGCTAGAGGTGCAAACGATGTCTGCCAAGCAGTGATGATGGACTTCCATCGATGTTTAGAGCAGCAGGCCAATCCTGCCTACCCCAGCAAGGGGATCTTTGTCTCCATTCAATGGCTTTTTCTCAATCACTCTTTCTGGTTTCAGTTAATTTCAACACACATTTTTATTCTGATCTTTCACTGTTCACAGCATGGAGAGTCCACCTGCAGCCCACATCATCACAGGGCTCACTGAGATGCTGCATGCTCTTTCCCATGGCAGTTTGGAAGCCAACCAGTCCCTGATTGCCCGATGTCACAGCGGCCAGCAGAGCAGTTGTAGGTAACGCTGAAGAGATCCATCTGGTTTCATCGTTACAATTGTTCCTGTGCCTCTAGGGCCTGCACGGTGGGCTCGCTGTGTGATCTAAGCCATTGCTGGGATGGAGGTTTGATGGCAGAGACAGCAGGCTGCCTTTGAGCAGGGAGCTACAAAGGGACCGGAGCATCCTCAGGGCGAGCGTTTCCAACACGCTGTGTTTCTCTCTGATTGAAGCCGATGGTAAATATTCCACTGACTTCAAAGGGGAGTGGGGTGAAGTTCCAGCCAAATACTCTTGGAAATCTCACCCAGAGCCTGATTTTTCTTGCCCTGAAGGCCAGTTCAGTCAGCTCTGCTTCCACAAAGGAGCTTTCAGGAGTTCTGTAATAGCCGCCAGAGTGATTTTAGTGCTGGGTTCACATGGTAGCAGCATGTGAAGTGCTGCACATCCAGAGGATGATTTGGCCCTCCCAAGCTCTGATTTCTCTTCTGCAGATGTCTGGCTGGCATCACGCTTGCTCTCTCTCTCCTGGCTGTGGGGAAGTTTAGAGCAATGGGATTCCTAATGAGGTGTGGTGGGGTGAACTCCTGCAGCGAGACGGGAGGGTTTGGGGTACCCTCACAAAACCTTTGGCTTTGCCGTGTTTCAGCTGGAGAACGAGGTGGCCTCTGTGCCTGGGAAATCTCCACAACATTATCTGCAGCTCACAGCATGAGCTGTGACTTTGTCTCTTCCCATTGCAGGGAAAATGGTCTTCAATTCATTTCTCTTTTGTGCCACTGCTTTTGTACCCTTCCAAGGTTTTGTGCTTCTGTCACTCTGCAGCTACAAAGCTCTGCACAGGGTGGGAAGTCAGACTTTTCCATACAGTTCCCAACATTTCCATACATAAACTCATTTCCTTTTAGAATCAGTTATACCTGTCAATAAGGAATTGTTGTCTACACAAGGACCCGTTCCTATCTCTGCCCCTGACTCATTCTGTGAGCCTAGGCCACTTACTGCCTCTGTGCCACAGCTTCCACCTCTCTGAAGGAGACTATAAAGCTTGCAAGTGGGTCAAGTGACATCAGTTTGTCTTTTAAATCCCTACTTCTTGCCATTGCCACGGGAGTGATGTGTGTGTGAGGTGTGACTTGCTGCAACCCCAAAACTGCCTGAAAGAAACGCCCAAAGTTGTATCTACAGCCGTTTGTTTGCACGTCTTAAGCTGCAGCTTGAGCACAAACGACCCTTTTTACCTCACACATATGTACTTTTTTTTTTCCCCACTTTGCCATGTTTAGAAACCTAATACTGTTACTGTTTCAGGCCAGAGACTTGGTTTGTACTTTCTCGGCTCCTTCTCGATTTCTTTGAGGAATCTGGTGTCCCAATGGCCATGGAAAATCAGGTTAGTGCACAGTAGAGGCTTTCATGGCCACTAATCTTGATGACAAATTTATTTGAACAAACACTTCTTGTGTCACCAATATATATTATGTAAAACCTTGTGACTTTGATTATGTGTCTATAATACAGATTAGTCTGTTTGGGTGTTTGGTGCTGACCTCCAATAAGCTCCTAAAGTATTAGCAAGAATTTGCAAGTGACAGGCAGGCAGAGGTGCTGTTCTGCCTAATCCCATTCTCAAAACTCTGACTATATATGTCTGAACAGTTTCTGTGGCTTTCCTTAAGGCACTGGGTTCTTTCTTTCTCTGCCCCCTCCCAACTGCCTTTGTCCTTCTCTCCACTGCATTGATGTATCACAAATGTTGGAAGATTTAGCTAACCTTATGGATTAGAGCCAGGAAGACAGCGAGAACAAATTTAGAATAGGAGGCAGAGAATGTACCAGCTGGGAGGTGATGCTGTCAATCTCCATGGAGACCTCTTTAGTGAGAGCTTTGTTAATTACTCTATTGAATTGTATAGAGTCTGGGTGAAAGCCCATCCAAGGCAGTGGAGAGTTTCTACTGGACTGGCCATGTCTCAGGACATGAAGAGTGCACAGGGCACAGTCCCTGAGTGCAACCAGTTACGATTTGCATTTATGCTGTTCTCCTTGATGGCCAAACCACCACCTAAGGAGAATCCAGACACTTGATCTGGTCTCTTGCATGGGGCCACCTCCTCCTAAGGAAAAAGATAGCAAATGTAGACTTTATCTTAGCAAAATGATGTTTCTTTCAGTCATGCAGGTGACCCACCTCTAGCACCTCACTGACAACATGTGCACTTCCCCCAGGAGTCAGCTCCTGTGGGCCATGAGCTGGGACAAGATCCACAGAAGCCTTTGGGCTCTGAACACCCACACAGGGCATGGTCCTCTGCAGTGGGCTGTCCCATGGTCCCAGGATGAACCCATTTCATGGCTTGGGAGAGCCAAGTGAGGGGCTACAGACAGGAATGCAGCCAGGTATCCAGGGATAAAGCACAGGTGAGCCCTCGTCTGCTCAATTTTCTGGGTTAAGTCATCTCTCAGTTCACAGGGGAACGGGTTCAGGCCTGGGGTTCAAGTGCCACACAAGCAACAACAGCCCTCAGGGGGAGAAGTTTGGATCCACAGCACTGCAGCTCAGGCTTGTCATTACTTGAAGCCAAACTGGCTTTAGACACTAATCCATGGAACAATTTCCAGTTGTTATCAAAATCTAGTGGACTTCTTAACCATGAGTCCCTGAGCTGATGTACCACCCCCCTCAGGTTCCACTTCTCTCACTTGTTTGTTCAGAAACTTTATTATTTGTCCTGCAAATATGAACGATCTTAAAATAACACATGGAAAAAAAAAAAATGAGCCCTGCACCGTGCCTGATTTCTCAAGGGATTTGGCTGCCTGAGCAGATCCTTCCCCCAAATATCAATGTCATTTTTCGACACCTCCCTACCTCCATCAAATCTGACTCTAGGCTGCAGGCCTGTGCATCTTTGTGCATGTGTCATAGAGTCATTTTGGTTGGAAAAGTCCTTTAAGCTCCTGGAGTCCCAACCCTGCCCTCACCCTGCCCAGCCCACCACTAACCCCTGGCCCTCAGCACCTCAGCTCCACGGCTTTGGGATCCCTCCAGGGCTGGGCACTGCCCCAGCTCCCTGGGCAGCCTGGCACAGGGGCTGACACCCCTCTCAGGGAAAAAGTTTTTCTTGATCTCCAATCTAAACCTCCCCTGGGGTCACTTGAGCCCATTTTCTCTTGTCTTGTTACTCATTACTGGGGAGAAGAGATTGACTGACCTCACTCCAGCTTGTCAGGGAGTTGGACAGAGTGCTCATGTCTCTTCTCCAGGCTGAACATCCCTATTCCCTCAGCCCTTCCCCATCAGACAAGTTCCAGACCCTTCCCCAGCTTTGCTGCCCATCTCTGGACACACTCCAGCCCCTCAGTGTCTTTCTTGGAGTGAGGTGCCCAAAATTGAGTGCATTATTCAAGGCCCAGCCTCACCAGTGCCGGGTACAGGGGGGCAATCATTTCCCTGGTCCTGCTGGTCACACCTGCTGAAAAAAATCTCTTTCTTAGGCACTCAGGTTCCCCTCAAGTCCATGTGAGATGCTCAGCAGGGCTGACAAATCCATGGGACGGGGGGTTGCAGGACGATTCAGGGATGCTCCAGGTGGCTAAAACCCGTCTGAAATCCCAGCCCTCTGTACCATTATCAGCACTGCTATTCCTGCCTGGTGATTTGGTGGAAAGAAACCCTCATGATTCAAGCTCAATTAAAAAAGATGATCAGGAAGTTCCCTGCAACTTTGCAATCCACTGGAAGGATTTATTTACCTCATCAAGAGTAGAGAAGCTAAAGGTAGAGCCCCAGCCACCCTCCCTCAGCTGCTCCATCTTGCCTGACACAACACAGCTGGAAATGATTTGGTTCAAACCTCCTCACCTTTAGCTCCTCTGACAGCAGGAAGAACACAAAAGACACCTCCAAAGGCTGATTTGTCTGTGCTATTCTTAGCCACTTGCCCTGGGATAAGATGAATCAGCTTCTCTGCTGCATGTTTCCTCTCAGAGGCACGACATGAGCCTTGGGTGACGCAGGCTCAGACTTGATAACATGGAGCTTCAAACTGAGCCTAATTCAAACTACAGACTCTCACATGGGGACTTCCACGGGGCCAGAAGAAACACTGGTGTAATATAAACTGCTTCTCCCTTGTGACTTTGACTTTCTCCTCTGCAATTGTCTCCTCTGCATTCAGTGATTGAAAAGCCCAAAGTAAGTAGCATAAATTAGTTTAAATCCAGGTGAATAGTGACTTTTAATTATTCCATCTTTATTCTCCCCTAGTCCTGAGCCTTGGTGCCCTAATGCCTTTCAGTCTCTGTCTGTGTGTATGCACCACGAGTTTAATGCTTAAGGTTTCTGACTACCCCTAAATCTTATTTCTAATACCTTTTACACAAGTGCAGACTTGATTGAAATCACCCCAAAATGTTATTTCGGGGGTTGGATGGAGACTGTGTGTTTCAAATATGATTGTAGAGATCTGTCAGTATGTAGCTAGGAATCAAGTCTTTAAAAAGACATTGAATAATAATTTTAAGTGACTAATAAGTTGGTTTAAAGGAGCTGGGGAATGGAACCTGAAATGTAAAGGGAGTGAGAAACTTCATGAGCCTTCATGGTTTATCCAAAAAAGGAGAAAAGAACCAATCCAGAGGTTTGGTCACAGCCTGCAAAAAGTTGGATATTAAAATTAAACCAATAGAATCTGGAAAACTTGCTCTGAGGACAAAGAATGGCCCAGTTCTCCCTTGTGGTTACTCCAAGCAGCAGCAGGATGTCCAAGGATGTAAGGGCTAAGCTGCCAGGCATGCCCAGCACTCCCACAGCGCTGGGGATACAGTCCCCTTCCTCGGGTGGTGAATGCACAGTGAGCCCTGAGCACCTATAAAGCACAAAGAAAACAAGACACCACTGATCTGGGCTCCACATACACTGTCACTGTGGCTCAGAGTTCAAGCAGGAAGGCCCAGGACATCTAGCAGGCAAGTCTAGTGGGCCAACTACTCATCTTTGTGCAGCCACAGGAGGTTCCCAGCAGCTTTGGTGCAGGCACAAACCCAACTGCCATATGGGCAAAGGGAGGGCAGGAGCAGGGAAAGCCCATGGCAGTGGCTTTGCTTGGTTCTGGTGTGTGCAACACCAGTGCCAGGGAGCAGGGAGAGTCCATAGCAGCGGCTTTGCTCAGTTCTGGTGTGTGCAACACCAAAGCCAGGGAGCAGGGACAGCCCATGTCAGCGGCTTTGCTCAGTTCTGGTGTGTGCAACACCAGTGCCAGGGAGCAGGGAGGGGGCAATGGGTGTGAGGGGAGTCTGAGGCTCCAGGCATGAGGCAAGAGCAGGAGGGCTCATGGCGGCGAGTTTCGAGTCAAGTGAAACGGCTGCTAATCCTCTTCAGAGTCTTTCTTGCGGGAGGAAATCTCATGATTCCGGGGAGAAGTACGTTGTGTAACTAAGCAATGGTGAAGCCGAGTTGCATTTCACAGGGCTTGGCACAAGCACGGCAGAGTAGGATCCCCATCCCAAAGGAGCGTGAGAGAGCCCATCCCTGGCCATCGAGTCCTTAAAAGCCCTGAGGTGGGGGGGGAGGAAAAACCCAAAAGGCCCATTAACCCTAAAGAAATCAGCTCCCTGCGCCGGGGCTTCCCTGTGCTCGTTGTTAAACGCCACAGAGTGTCCCTCTGCCCCTCGGAATCCGCGGGATGGGAGCTGTATGGAGACACCATGGATGTGCCAGGGGAAACTTTAAAAGGCGTTTTACAACTCTAGCTAAAGAAACACAAAGTCACAGCCGGGGCTCCTCTGGCTGTTCCACCGTGACATCTAGTGGCACAGCGCAGAGTTGTGTGGATGAGTTTTGGTCTAATCCTGCAGCGCCTCCTCAATATTCTTTCCCCATCTCCCTGAGAGATGTCTCACAGGACTTTGGAAAAAGCGATTTTTGGGCACTTTGTATGCTCTTGGCTTTCTCCAGACGTATCAAGTTGGGATTCAGCACTTTCACAGAGCGTTCTGCTCCCTACAGCACATCACCAGGTCTCCATGTCTCTGTGCCTTGCCTTGGTTTTACAGCTTGGTGCCACACACACAGAAAACAGACAAAAAGGACCCTGGGTTAGAAAGTGTGAGTGCTCAATACAGCTTTCCCTGCAAAAGGAAGTGAGTTAAAACCAAAAGAACCATGTCACAGCAGCATCCAGTCGAAGGCTGGACTGTCCAGGCCTCTGAAGGCTGACTCCAGTTGTCACTGGGTAAATCTCCTCTCTCTCAATGGAACTGGCACACAGTTGGTTGTGTATTTTGGTACCAGCAGGGCAAAGTTTGTGTGGCCCAGCCTGATGTGTGAGATCCACAGCATGTGATTTGATGTTAAACACCCCTGAGTCACTCTGTAACCTTTGTCATGCCAGTGAAATATGTCACTGCTGTTTGTGTCCCTCCTGCCTTCAGCAGGGAGGTTTGCAGGGATGCTTGGCACTCAAGAGAAAGAAAACTGTAGCCTGTGGGTCTCAGCCTCTCCCATCTGACTAAAAGGATGATGATCGCTCCTTGGTTTTGTGTGTTTCGAAGCTTCATTTCTATCAGTTGGTATTCGGGAACCGTTTGGACTGCAAATGCTGCAGTAGAGTCATCACATAATCGCCACGGCAGGAACACACACAGCAGCTCAGAGCCACGGCAGCCTAAATTAAACGGTAGGTTAAAAAATACCGTCGCTAATAAGATAAGCAGGCAATGGAAAGCAAAGCCTCGGCGCAAATCTCACGCTGGCGGCAGGCACTGATGCCAAAATAGAAACCTTGGGAGTTAAAAAAGGAGCTCCCCAACACACGCTGCAGCGATTGAATGTTGGAGCGTGAGCAACGAGTGCAGCGAGGGAAAGGGCTGGCAACGAGGAGGTGTCGGGGCTGCGGCTGCCTGGGGAACCCCCCCACCCCCCACCCCCGGGCGCCTTTCACTCCCAGCACGTGGCTTTCGAAGCCATTCTGGTGGTTTGCTGCCCGACCCCAGCTCATGGTGGCACCAGGTGATGGGAGGCAGGAGCCTGGCTGCCCCGGATCATGATAAACACCCCGAGGAGCTGAGCAATGCTGGATGGCAGCTTTCCCCCTCATCCCCTGGAGCCGTGTCGCTTTAAAGCCTGGGCGTAGCAGGAGAAAAACAACTCCAGCTGCGGGTGTTTCCAGGTCCGCTCAGCCCTGGGCTGGGGTTGGACAAGGCACAAGATGGCGGCGGCCGCGGGGGTGATGCGCAGGAGGTGCGGAGGCTGCTGCGCGCCGGGGCGGACATCAACTCCCGCAACGAGATCGATGGCTGGTGAGGGAGGGGACGAGGGGGCTGGAGGCGAGGTTGGGCAGCCTTCGGCTTGCACGGGATGTGTAAAGCCAGAGCAGGGTCGGGCTCGGGGCTTCCCCGCGGTGTGAAGTTGGGGAGCCCGTGGGAGAGACGCTTCGTGGGGTTGTTTTTCCGATTTACCAAAAAAAAAAAAAGAGGAAACGCTAATCTCGGGAAGCTTTTTGAGATTTTTGCTGCTAAAGAGGATGGTAAAGAAGCCACCCTCCTGCTGGCCGGCACTGCCAGGATGCTGGAGGATCTGCTCCGAAGCTGCCCCTGCACAGCAGCTGAGGGCAGCAGGGGCCAGCGGCTCCGCACCCTGCAGTAATGCCATTAAGGGAACTTTATTCCTGGTTGTTGTCACTCGGGTGAATGACGGGCACCGAGGAGGAGCCGGGGCGATAGAGCTGAGGCTGCCAACACAACACAACATCTCTGCTTCCTTCACTCCCCCCAGGACCTGCTTGCACTGGGCGTGTAAACGGAACCACGCGCACGTGGTGTCCTGCCTGCTGGATGCTGGTGCGGACAGGCAGATCCTCACTGCCAAAGGAGAGCTGGCTGCACAGTTAACTTCCAAACCAGACATCAGGAAGATTTTGGGAGGTACTGTTCCCGTCTTAAAAGTCATCTAGAGTTCTTGCTCTAGCGACTAAAGCGTTTGTGGAGCTTTTTGTCTGAGGCAGTAGATTGGCAAAAGTTTGGCTAGGAATAGTGTATCTGAGCAGATAGCTCTGATTTGTAATTCATACTCTGGCTAATACACTGGGGATTTCAAGCAGTAAGGCCTTTTAGTCTGAGCTGTGTCATCAAGAGACTGAAGGGCTGTATGCTTTGGGAAATGTGCTGCTGCAGTCCTGTTAGCTGTCATTAAGTTTGCATGCAGGCTGCAAATAGAGGCTTTCACAGTTGTACAGTTTGACTGTTGTGTGACCACTAGAAGTCTTACAAATCCACTCAAAACAGCTGCAGTGCTCCAGAGGTTATGGCCTCTGAGCACCTTGTTATACTGTGACTTGCAGTATGGTTCATTTTTTTTTGCCCCACAATTCTGTCATCTGCCACTTTTCATATGCACAGCAAGCCTGGTTAGATGCGTGAACAGTCGCGATGTGCCCGTTGCCATCAGCATCTAGGTACTGTGCTCAGGATCAAAATGTTTAGGCGCTTCACCTTTGGAAATACTTCTGCTAATTGCACCTGAATTGCTCTCACTCCAGTACATGGTTATCTTAAACGAAGTTGCAGCTAAGGATGGCTAAGATGACAACGGTCTCAGCTGAAGGAACGTTGATGCATGTTCTTTGCAACAACATTTTTGTTTTCTTTTGGGCAAGGTGCTGGTTACTCTTAGTTTTTTGGCAAATGACTTGTGTTCTGTTTTTGACACCTAAACTGTCAACTGTGCATGAGCAAACTCTGTTCATAGATGCTGTGCTGTTCTATTAAGCTGTGTTTGCTGGGGAATAAACATGGATCACTTACGTTCTCCTAAATGGTTGTTATTCTGGAAGGGTGGATCTTTCTGACCTGCTTTGACATTGGTATCAATGTCCTGTAATCTTGAGTCAGGCAGGAACGTCAGTTGGTGCAGTGCATGAAGCAAGAGAAGAGCTGGATATTTTATCATAGCCACTTCCCTGAAGAAATACTCAGTTTAATCCGTTGTCGTGAGCTATAATAAATTATTTGTAGCAGTGTTATTAAGAGCATAGTAAAAAGGAGATTTAGTGAAGTACTTCACAGTTCCTTTCAAAAATGCTGGACTAACACTGCTGGAAATCACACACCTTTCCACTGTCATTGTTTTCCCAGGTTGCTGTTAAAAAGCACAATACCTTGTTAGAAATGTGTAGCTTTTCTCTGGTTTTGTTTGAGATACATTAGTATCACCCTTCGGTTACCTCAGAACCTGGTGTTTTAAAAAAAACAACAGGAAAACTATTCAAGATGAGGAAGATCTAACAACACGGTGGGGTTTTGTCACTCCATTTTTCTCTCTCCCCGCCCCCCCCCCTCCATTTTTGAACTTCATTAACAGAGGAAGATCCTGACTGCCAAGAAGTGAAGGATTTAAATGGGCCAGGTATTGCAAACTGTGTGACCACACCACCATTCCCTTCCATTCCCACCGAGGAAAGTGTTCCCGAGGGCTCGGTAGGACCCCAGGATGGAAGCGCTTCAGCCTCTCCTGCGTCCCAGCGTGTCTCCAGTTCTCCTGCCCCCACAGCAGGGGCTGAAAGCACACCCACCTCATGCCACAGTGAAGGTACTGAGCAGCTGCCAACGTCGGTGTGGAACCGCAGCAGCCCCAGCCCTGACCCCCACACGCCCGTCCCGCTGCGCCCTGCACGCTCCCCGCACAGCCCCACGCCAACCTTCCAACCCTTCTTCTTTACTGGAACTTTCCCCTGCAGCATGCAAGGTAAGCAAGAGTCATTTCCCATCCTGCTGTTACAGTCTGCTTTTGTTAGGTCAGAAGTGAAGGTCAAGAGTCCTTCTGCTTTCAGACTCATGTGGAGGAGAATCAGAGTCATTTTTGGTTGGAAAAGACCTTTAAGATTTAGTCCAACCACTAACCCACAGCCCTTTGCAATAGCTCCAGGGCTGGGCACTGCCCCAGCGCCCTGGAACAGGGGCTGAAAACCCTCTCAGGGAAAAAGTTCTGCCTCAGCTCCAATCTAAACCTCACCTGGGGCAACTTGAGCCCATTTCCTCTTGTCCTAAACAGAACAGAGGCAGAATCTTTGCCCCAAAGTACCCACGGAAAGGTCAGTCCAAGCAACAGAAAAATGCAGATCTTGCACAGTTACGAATGCATCTGTGGTAGTTTGGTAACACCTTGACTGCCACTGGATGGATCAGAATGTTGGCACTGTAACCGTGATTCCTCTGTGTATTTCTTGCTGTGCAAATGGAAGCTTCTATTAACTGCACAGTATTTGCCAGGGAGGCAATAGGTATTGTCTTATAAAACCTGAATTCAAAAGGTACTGGTAAATGTAATGGTTAAATACTGTCAGGGTTGGCCTGGCTTGGGGTTGAGGGTGGGTTTTTTTTGAAGGGAAAAAAACCCCCTCACTTTTATCTTTTTTTTTTTACAATCAGAACTTGTGCTGAAGGTGAGAGTCCAGAATCTCAGAGACAACGACTTCATTGAAATTGAACTGGACAGACAAGAACTGACCTATCAAGATCTGCTCAGAGTGAGTTGCTGTGAGCTGGGAGTTAATCCAGAACAAGTAGAGAAGATCAGAAAATTACCTAATACGTTAGTAAGAAAGGTAAGATTTGAAATCAAAGATTAATTTGGCTTTGCAGACATCAGAGGTGGTTTTGTTAAAAAGATTGTCAAAATCATGGCCTGTTTCTAAAAAAAAAAAACAACCCTGACTTAATTTTGCAAATTCAAAAGGAATTGGTTGGACTTTTACTAAAACTTCATTATAACCAAGTTAAAAATACTCTTGTCAAAATAAGCAGAGTATTTCAGCTCCTAAAGCACGTGGAACTGTTACAGAGCACGTTTTTAAACGTACATCAAGTGTGCTTTTAACAGACACAGTTGCCAGGGACTATTTCCCTGTTTGCTTGCCTGAAAAGAGTACTAAGGGAGAAAACCTCCCCCAAAATTGGCACGTGAATAATATAAACAGATGCTGATAACAAGTGACCATGTTCTTCTGGTCCAAAAAAATACCTACTCTGGCAGTAACTTAAATGCATCACAGTCAAATCATGAGGGTCAATAAGGAAGGTGGGGGGAAATGTGTATTTCAAGCAGAAAAATACCCACCATAGATGTTTGGAAAGAAGGTGTGTGTACTGGGAAGGTTTGTTAAAGATGGATTTATTCATTCCTATGATTGGGTGTGACGTCCCTTGAATCTGAGTTTTTACTTCCTTTAACTGTTATTATAAACACTAATCATCAGTAATTTGTCTATTGTTTAAAAGGACAAGGATGTTGCCAGACTCCAGGACTTCCAGGAGCTGGAGCTGGTGCTTGTGCAAAGCAGCAGCTCTCCCTTCAGCCAGTCAGCGCTGGCAGAGCAGCCGTGCTCCAACAGCAGAGCAGCCAAGCTGACCTACTGAGCCCTCTGCCTGCGCCTGCAGCTGACAACCTGGTACCAGGGAACCAAGTGTGTGTGTGTGTGTGAAACCTTAAGTTATTGTTAGGGTTACTATTTTAACTAATAGTTTATCTTTTATATTTAATAGCCCTTCTGCTTTTATTTTTTTACTGATATTCAGATAAAGGATACCTCATTTGTCTGCTAAAACCACATGCTTCCAATAGATTGCAGCGGAGTTTACTGCTTGTATTTGCTGACAGAGGACAGGAAAGACTTAATCATTGATATGAAAAGTATGTTGAGTACTCCCACTCTTTGACAACTAACTCATGGAAAAGAGATTCAGGAAATCTTGTGTGTTTGTGTGTATATATATATTATATATAAATATATATATTAGGCTTCGTGATGAAGTTAAATGTCAGAGGATATTTGGCATATGATTAACAGTTACTGTCTGAAAAATGCAGACCTTGCAAGCCTACCATCTCTTGTCCCTTCACAAAGACTCACCAAGTTGTGTTGTCTTGCCTGCTAGGGACAGAAGTATTTAATGCCTGTTTTCTTTCATACCCAAAATGACAAGGATGTTTGCATCTGGGCCCTGGCATGGGTGAAGGGAGTTGTTTTTTCTAGACACAAGCTGCCTTCCCCCTCCCCCCCCGCAATAGCATTGATTTTCCTTCTGTCACTGCTTTATTAAAAGCTGCACTAGAGCAGAGCTTATGCACAGCTCATGCAGAGGTTGGTGTCGATCTGGTAGGAGCAGCACAGCTGCTTTATCCTCCAAGCAGTTCCTGCAAGCGAGGTCAGTAAAAGCACATGTGGCACAATAATAAACGCTTTCTGCCAGCAGGAGACACACACAACTCCGGGGTACCATCAGGCTTAAAATTCTTGCTTTGTGTATTCAAAGCACCGATCCTCCTTTCCCACTTGCTCTATAAACATCCCTTAAACTCTGCTAACTCCCCCCTCCTCAGTCCTGGCCCCCTCTACCTAACTCCCAATAAGCTCAAGACTGTGACACAGTATGATGTAAAACGTCCTGACTCTGGCTCTGGCTTTGTTATTCTTTGTTTTAACAAGTCTCTGTTTATCTCTTCAGCATAGCTTGGAGGCTAGTTCAGATTATGTGCAATAACTGTTTGAAAAACAGGAGTAGCTAATGGCTCAAAATTAAGAGCATCTAATTTCTTTTCAGTTCCTCTGTTTAGCAAAGATGCCTCCACTCATTACTGAGCATTCTGCTATAGGAGCAGCTGGTTAAAATAAGCTTTATTTGCTCTAGTCTTCACCAAGAATAACTGTTAATAAGACTAAAACATTATTTGTGACCTGACTGTAATAATAACAATAAGTCTATGCATTCAGAGAAATATTTTTGTATCTTTTATGCAGTTTGATAAACTCTAAGGCACACTAGTTATGTCATCTGGTTGTTGTTGGGCTGTTTTTGCCTTTGAACAATAAACCATTGGTATGACAACTGAAACTAGGTTTACAAAACTTAACTGTTCTTCCAAGGACAACTTTTGTTTGCACTACAGACTTGTACTGAACTGACACTGCTACTCTTCACTTACATTAAAGTATCGGTTGTTTCAAGTCCCTTGATCTCTTTCTTTTTCAGGGGTTGGGGCTGGGATGATCCATGGCACTACAGGGGACAGGGCACTCTTACAAATTTAACACAACTTTGAAACATCATGGGCCAGGACATTTTCAACACCTAATAAAAGGCTGGTAGGCTGTCATAACCAGAGTGGAGAAAGCACATAGCAGCTGCTTACTTAGATAAGCCACATACTTTTTACTTAAGATGCTGACTGAGCGTGCTTACTCGCTGCATGCAGCTGTTAATGCTCCAGCCTGATACTACAATGCAAACAGGAGTCAGTCTGATGGCCAGTCTGAGCAGTGACATCTTTCTGGTAACACTGTGAAAGTCTGACTGTTTTACAAAAGCTTAAAGCCTACATTTTAATGGTGAGATTTCTTAAACAACTGCAGCATTCTTTCAGCAGACACAGAATCTAACAGCTGAAAAAGTAAGCTGGAAAAGAAATACTAACAAATGGCACCAAAAAACCACCCACCCACCCACCAACACCACAGAAGAACTAAGCATCCAAATTAATGGACTAAGCTTGAAGACATGAGTAGATTTATTAGGAAAGAAACTTATTTAATATTAAACGTTCAATGACAGAGACAATCAAATTTGTAACAGAAATTCAAAGATATTTTATTTCCATTTCTGGTATATCAAGAAGCTAGGAATAGCTTAGTTGTAAAAATGGGATTCGTTTTAGTTCGATTCACACAAATACTAAACATTTACTCTTGTGTTTTAAAGTCCAAGAATGAAAACTTGCAATTAAACACTGAGCAAGCCATGTGTTCAGGTTATGTTGGTTTCTTATCTTAAAAAGTCTTAAAAGAAAAAAAAAAACCAAAAAAAATAAAAGGAGACAGGACTTAATATTCTCAGTAGCATATGTGCTATTATCAACACATCTTTCTGAACTCTGGGAGGAAACACCAGTCCTGAATTAAATTTTATAAAAAAAAAAAAAAACAACCAAAACCAAACCAACCAATTGCTAACTCAACTTTATATTTCTCTACGCCACTACAGCTTTCTGTCACCTCATTTTAAAGCAGATCTTCAGTTTAAGCTGTCTTCCACTGTCTTCGCAGAGTCTTCACGTAGGACTCCTATAATGCAAAATGTTGGGAAAGCAGACAATTAGACAGCAGTAAGAGTATTTAGTTCACCATTCCTATATATTTGGCCCAGTTGTTAGCTGTCACCTTAACTCTACAAAATGTCAACATTGACCACGACTGGCTTTCGAAGCAATAACGTAGCATTAATGGTTTAATCATCAACATTAGGTGTGCTAGGAACTCTTAAACACTTAACGGAACTACAGTAACAAATGATGGTGCAAGAAGCTCATTTATCAGCTGTACTCTCCATTGTTAGTTCCTTATTTCAGGAATACAACTAAAGACCTTTTGTAAGAGTAAGGAAGCTACGTCAAGAGCAGGGAAAAACCTTCAAGTTCTCCTTTAATACACAGTATCTGTATTTCCTATTGTTTAGCTGTTTCATTTCCAACTGACAGCTTTTCAGCATTATGTTCTTGCCACCAACACTGTAATCACTGAGTGGCATCTCTTTTCTGCATGTACATTTGCCTTAGTAGTCTGTTATCAGCCATTCCACTTCTCTGAACTATGGCTGACTGCAAAGTCTCCTACACAGTAGGAAATATTAAACACATACCTCTTAAAGACTTGAATTGCATTGAAAGTAACAAGGCGATTATTATGTAGTGTTTATTGCATTTTAAACTCTTTAAAGATATCTAATTCTGGGCAGCACTGCATCCCTACACACAGTTGAAAGAAAATTCCATTCTGTTAACATCAGATTTACAGTATTCACACAATACACAAAAAGTCCTTTTCACTATCTTGAAAATCAAAAAGAAAAAAAAAACACAACAGTAAGCTTAAAGATTACAGGCAACAGCATTCAAACATGGATGTGGGTAGAGAAAGGAGTACCTGGCATGAGTACCTGCTTAGTTTGACTGAATCCTTGATTTTTAATTTGGCTTTTCATGGGCCGCTCACAACACCAACGCTGTGTGAGGTAAGGTAGTCAGCTGCAATAATTCATAAACCCTACACTTCCATCAATCCAATGCTACTGGCTCTCGAGTTACAGAACAAACTGCATTAGAATGCAAGGCAATAAAGCAAAAAACTAGAAACATCCTTGACAAAGAAATACTAGCAGTTTATATGAAAACAAAGTAGTCCAACGTGTGCCTCAAATATTAAGTATTAAAGCAAAAGTTTCTGCTGATGTACCAACACAATATGGACTTAAATATAAAAACAGTTCAACTTTAAAAAAAAAACGATAACAAAATCCCTAAAAATAAAAAAGGATCATTCATTTTTCTATGGTGACTATATTACAAATATGTCCCAAAGAGGCACACTAATGGGGGCACGAGTCTGCTACAAAAGAGCTGAGACAAAACAATGTACCTCAAAATGTTTTGCAGGACTACACTGTCTTTTCCTTCTGAAGGTGCTTTAGTATGTCTTCTTACTTGGCTTAGTTCCATCTTCATCTGTGCATACTTACGCTGCACTGTTAAACAGTAACAAAAAGCCCTAATCAAAGTTTGAAATAATGCACTTACCTCTGTCTGATCTGAGGTCATATCAGATCAGTTTTAATTGGACTGAGTGTCACCTTCAGATTTAATGTCTTCATTGGTCCCATTGACCTCATTCTTAGTATCACTCTCCTTCGAGTCTGTATTTGTGTCTTCACTCTGTTTTTCTCGACTACTGGACTTCATACTACTTTTTTTATCATCAGATCCCCTCTTTTCTGCCATGAAAGAAGACATTGACCATGGATTTCAAAGTAAAAACAAACATTGCACATGTGAGATATATATCGCATACAAAATGGGACAATTACTTTCTATAGCAATAACAGTAATACTCAAAAAGTTACAGAAATAGGCTTCAGACTACCATGCTGGAACAGAGGGGGGTACCAAAAAAGGTCAAAGGGGACAGTACAGGGCGGGGGAAAAAAAAGAAGAAGGACAGACCTCCTAACAGAGGCAGCTGAAATGTCCAAATCGGGGACAGAGAGGCAAGTCAAGAAATCAGGCAAACGTGTAATTATGGTGCACGGCTTCCTTACTTATCCTGGGACTCTCTCTGTGCCCAAGTTTCAAGTTGTGATGTGTATGGCTTTCTTTGGTTTACAGTTCTCATTAACTACTGCTCTTGAAAAGAGAATCAGGCAAGAGCGATGGGACAACGCCACCAGTGTGCATCCAATGATCAATACTTGCCAATTGAATCAAAAAAACCAAACAAACCAAAACAACCCCAAAGTAAAAATTTGGGGGAAGCAAATGACATTAAGCACTGTGAGCTTTGAAGGTGGGAGTCACAGTGACAATCCAGTGCGTCACAAAAGCTGCACACTTGTCAGCATTAATTATCATCTATAAAAAGGCAGTCATTTATAATCCACTCATTACAAATGTTTGGGGAAACAGTTTGGAAGATACATAAAAAAGCACTGTTTTTCAAAAGCAAAGGAACAGCGAGATGGGAAGGACCCCATCATTTCATCACGAACTGGAAAGATGACTGAAGAGTTTGCTACAGTGCTGAAAAAACTCATCGTCTCCTCAATAAATCTTCAAATAAGGAAGGAAGCCAGAACTAAAAATATTTCCATGGGGAGAAAACCATTCAGTATCAGTTGCATGCCTCATCTCTAAATTCAGTATTTGCAAATTTAATAAAAATATCACTTCTTTCTGTATTATTTCACACCATAATATTCAACCTTTGAACAATAAAAACACTTTGGAGAGAAAAAAAAAAAGTAAAATCCGGAAAACCAACCTCTCAGATGTCATCACACAGAACAACATTCATGCTCTTTTTTTTTTTTCCTGATTACTCCCTGCCATCCGGGCAATTATAATAAATAATATAGATCTATATCCCCAACACAGGAGCACACAGATGGAACCCTCTGAAAAAGCTATTTTAAATAACGTTATCACCTAGATTGGCATAACACACTTTAATATTCCAGAAGACAAAGTAGAAATTAAGCTTTAAAAAGAGAAGCAACATCCCAAATTCTTTGCTTTTTTTTGTTTTGTTTTGTTTTTATAGAGACCACCAACAGGAGGGGGTAAAGCTCCCCCCCTCCCCCAATGCAGAAATGAGGGCAGCTGCCTAAGGACCACCGCTACCGAGGTTTCATCTGAAGCAGCACATCCAGCGTACAGCGAAGTCGGGCCGCTGAACTGCAGAGCTAATCATTGGTATCTGTCTGCCCTCGGGTTGGCAACTCTGCAGGTAGATTGCACTCTAACTAACCTTGTTAACAAGTCTTCTTTTTGTGTCTTATAGGTATCTTCGGTGCACACGTAGATCCACTGAGGAATAGTAGTCTTGTTTCCCCGCAGAGGACTAGTAGTCAGTCCAATAATCTTATCTTCTGTCCTATGTAGATACGGTAGATCTTAATAGCCCTAGGGATGTGCAGTGTGCAGGGTTTTGTCTGTCTCGTTTTTGTTTCTTGAATTTGGTCAGGAAGGATAATTTTACGGATAAAAAAACCTGCTATTAAACTGTGGTGTCAAAGATGAAACTCTGATAAGAACTTAAATAATCAACCAGGTTTACCACAGCAAACCAACAGCCTGCCAAGCAGAGCTGACGGAGTTTAGTCAACAAATACTCCCATGTCTGAACTCCTTTCAACTCCTGCAGTACCTGCAAGCAGCTACGTTCCTCCACTGGATTTTTAATGACTGGTATTTCTTTCTCTAAAAGCACATACACTTAGCTTGCTGTTGAAACTGTGTATTTTTAATTGAGCTGTGATCTGTTAGGTATCATCATGTAACTCTGCCTCCTGATTCAACACATGCACATTCTTCTGATTCAGTTTGTGTGAACAACTGGGATACATTTGGTGAGAATTCCTACCAAGAGAATGTGAATGGTTTTACTATCCAGAGAATGCAAATATCAAACATAATACTACTGAGCGTTTGGGCGTGGTGAGGTTTAATTACAAATAGAATGGCTTTTATCTAGGTATAAGAATCCAGATCAAGGGAGGTAAAGAGCCAAGTTAAAGTGGTCTGGAGGCCCATTTCAGTATTAACCTTTCACAAAATGAAGGTACTTGGCAGAATAGATGTCTCCTTAGATAGAAGTCCTGCTTATTCCACCTACTCTGAAGCTAGTTCACTTGTTGCATTCTGCTGGCACTTCGTGTTTATGGCTGCTGGCTCTCTCCTTTACCAAATGTATCCTTGTCTCTGAAACTCAAGTCCGAAATCAGGTGTCTGTTTTTACATAGACTTTTTTTTCTTACCGTCTTAAAGATCACTATACTCCACAGTATTTTAGTGAACAAGAAGCCAGGACTTCTGAATTTTCAAAGTCTGGCAGTAATTTAACGTGTAACAGTAGGCAAGTCTTGGGGAATTGTACCACTTTCCTGTTCAGATTCATGTTTATAAAGCAGTTGGAGACTGAGGTGAAAGGCACTACACTACCATGAGTAGTTACAGACAGGCCTTTGCTGCTTACTTTTATAATTGCAGCTCAATGGTAGATATAAAGACAATTTGATTCTGATGCCAATATTTCCAAGGGAGCAGTAAATGTAGTAAGTTATGGCTTAAACTTCTACATTAGTTATTGCAAACAGTGAAGCAGGTAGTCAGCTACAGGCTTCAGTTATATAAACCTTAAAGCTGTCTACTCATCTAGCTACTTACAATGCCACATAGCAAACACGAGGATGTAAAGGTGTTTACAGCTTCAGCATAGAAATTCAGTGCTTGCTTGTAAAATACTATTGGTTTGGGTTTTCCCAAATTTCTTCTGTGTTACAGCCCTGCTCTAAGGCCTATTTATGTTTCTACGATTGTTGTGATTACATAGGCAATAAACTTAATTGACTTTCCCAGGTGGAATTTTCACCTCAGCTCACAGCATCACCTCACTGTTCTCATTTCTGGAGAAAGAAAGTAGCAAGCAGCAAATAAAACAGCCAGTGAGGAAATCTGTCAAGTTAAAACTGAAAATATTGAGATGCTGAAGAAAATTCACTAGCTCCTCCATTTGTGGAAGGATTAAGGAAAGAATTGAAAAGCCATTAAGCTCAATACCAGACTAAATTTGAATAAATAAGAACACAGTTATTTATATGCATAGATACACACAGAACACCGAATAGGACATTCTTGACTAAGTACCAGAAATCTGTTCATAAAGAGGCAAAAGAGGCACAATATCAGGTAGGAATAAAGAAACAAATGGACAGATATAGGCTACAATACTGAATCTGAGTTTGAACACTACACATCAGTTCCACTGCCAGTGAGCAAGCAGCTAAAACCCACTTGCTTGGAAAGGGCAAAGCAAAATGAGTGAAGAATCAATACTAAAGATGCACTGTAGTATAAACCAGAAAAATTAAAATGGTCCAAGGAACTCAGGCAAGAAAAAACACCCAAGGCTTTACCAGCATTTTGGGAACTAATCTGCTGGATAAATATGGGAAAGAAAAGGTAGGACAAACTGGCCTGTGCCATCCAGAAATGTGCACACAGAACCTTTCACTCCAGAGAACCTCAAAAGTACCTCAGAAATGTTCACAGGACTGTTTAATTCATTACTGATGGTCTGCTTTAATAATGAAGTGAGGTGGCTCTTTCAGACTGACATTAGTGAGCACCTCAACAGAGCCTGCAGCTTAAGTCAGAAGTTAAGTCTTACAGTCCTCCAGAAGTTTCAAAAGACTTTTAAAGGGAGAAATTTAGTGATAACAGCAAATTAGTATCTTTTCACAGAATGGGAACCTCTAGTGTTCTCTCTGTAGCTCTTTTTAATTGTACTTAAAGGTAAAGGTTCTGAATACCAGCCTTTGATGAAGCAGTGAGTCATCACCAATGCTGTTGCACATGGCAGGTACTGCTATAAAAGTGTTCCAAAGACTGATACAGCATTCCTTTGAGACTCACCTGAATGCTGACAGAGCAAATCTCACTTCATTAAAAAAAACCCCACAACAACAAGGGTGAAAGATGGGGGAGAAAAGCAGCAGGAGACTGGGGAGAAGGCATGAAGTTGTGATTTAGAGCATTACAGAAAATTTTATCTTGCACTGCACTCATAGATTAGGAAAAACAAAAGCACCGTCAAAGGAAAATAAAGGAAACATGATAGTGCAGAGAAGTAATAGGTGGTCCAGCTGAAAAACCATCTACCCATCTCCCACAAAACATGGAACAGCAATGGGTAATTTCATAAGTATCTGCTAACAGGAGGAATAGAAAATATTCACTCTGATCAAAATCCGATTACAGGCTTCTGGTTTTTTTGAAAGGTCAACAGTAAACAGGTCTTAAAACACATCAAAATCCTCACACACTTATTTTGCAGACAAAGTGGTAAACTTTTAATAACTACTGTAACAGGTAAGAGGTGGACATCAGGGTGTTCGTATGCACGCACGTGCTTTAACAGAAACTGGAATGAACAAAATGCTTCAAATTGGTTAACAGCAAGATATACAGCTTATAAAACCATTAACAACTTTCAGTCACTCGCTGAAAGACTAAGAGCTTTTGAGACTTTAAGGAAAGATTCGTTTCAGAGTTTGATACAAACTCAGTCTTCACACAAACATACCTTTTTCTTTTGACTTCCTGTCTTGATCTCTCTCTCTGCTTTTGCTTCTGTGCTTGTAGGATTTCCGATCCCGGCTTTTTGATCGTCTCCTGTCCCTACTGCGAGACCTATGTTTTCTTTCTGATCTATCATGACTTCTGCTCCTCCTTCGGTCACGACTCCTTCACATTGAGAAAATGTCAGAGATGTACGTGTCAGCTGGTGTTTGCCAACTCAGAAGATAAAGCAGTGCAACAGTAGCACTTTCTAATATGTGGATTATTCACATACAGAAAGAGTATTTAAAACAAGCCTTGGCATACCGTATATAAATTATTTCTCAGAACACATGAGCTGGCTTCATACTGCCTTCTTCATTTACTCAAACATTCAACCACGCAGCTTAAAAATATCCACTACTATCAACTGAAGACCAACTTAAGGAAAAACAAGACCTTGTTGTTTAGGAGCATTTGTCTACTCAAAGCTCCCTTATAAATCGACTTCTACACATTGTCATCTGCTTCCAAAAATGGAGAGCAGACAATGACCACTGGCAAAAACTTAACTTTAGACCCAGTGAAGTATGTCTTCACTTCAGAGATAAGACCAGTGAAACTAAGAATTCAGTGATGTGACCCAGGCTGACAAATCAAGTCCCCGCAAGACTTGTAGATTTTAGAAGACTACATGGAAATACACACACACGTACCTGCTTCGCTTTCTTTCCCTGCTTCTTGATCTTTTGTGGTCTCGTGAACGGCTGCACCTTCTGTCAGATGTTCTGCTTGAATGTCTACTCCGTGAACGGCTCCTTTTACGTCTCTCTCTATCACGAGCCCTCTCTTTTTCCTTTTCCTCTTCTTCACGCCGTCTCTTCCTTTCCCGCTCTTCTCTTTCCCGTTCCCTCTCTTTCTCTCTCTCTTCTCGTTCTTGTTTCTCTTTTTTTAACCTGTCATCACGGTCAGGTTCTTCTGTTCTTTTTCGTAACTTTTCCTTAAAAAAAAAAACAGAAATGAAGATTACTCAAGAGAACTCATTGCATGGAACTTTGTTTATACATTCTGAGGATGTAGAAGCTTAAGCTTTTGAAATATTTCAGGGTTTTTTCCAAACAAAGGATGGCCTTAAAAGCACTTTCTAAACTCCCTGAAATGGAAATCCTTTGTCCCGTAGAACAAGTCCCATTTTTCACAAGAACAGAAGCCACACTGCATTTATTTATAGAGGTCACACAAAATTCCCACCTGAATTTACATCTTTGCTGATACCTAATGTAATCACATATAGCAAAGAATGTCAGCACAAGCACAATGTGCAGTGCAGGATTCCATTGAATTTCTTACACACAATCTTTGGAATACTTCACCCGCTTCAGAAAGTCCACTGGACACGCTTTTGTTTACCACAGGAAGCTTCCAAGCAATTTTTAAGTGTTCAATAACTGAAGGAGATGCTTACTTTTAAGTCTTCTACAGTAGCTTTTATTTTGGCATAACCCATGTGTTGCTTTCCCATCAAGTGGTCATCTACCCTGGACTGTGCATCTCCTACAATTAAAAAGGCTCCACAAACTTCACATACTTCCATTTGCTTTTCTTGGGCTGCAAAGCTCTCAATTGTCTGCAAAAGAAAAATATGTGACAAAGGAAAGGAGAAGTTTTAGCTAGAAGTCAGTGAAGAGGTTTAGAACTTCATTGTTTCTGCTGTCAAAACCTCGGCACTAGTGAAAGCTGAAATGGTATCTGCATGCTTTGTCTTCTGAGCACTGCATTTACCAGGATGAACAGGGCAAAACTCAGCTACATGCACCCATTCCACATAAGCCACAATAAAGAGTCAATTAGCACCGAAAATAAACCTTACTCCTAACTGCAAAGGATTAATATGTATATAACCATATCTCCAACCTCCCTGCAATGTCACAACTAAGGAAATTTCTCTTAGGATGATTTCTTTGGCATCAACTAAAATGCCTGGAGTCACAGAACAACATTTCAAGTAATAAAAAGCCCAGAATATCCCATGAAGAAATACAAAAAGGAATGCTGGGCTTCTATGTGAAAGGATGCTGGCCAAATTAATTCACTGTTTCAACAGACGTATGAAAAACACTGAAATTTCAACACAAGTCCAAGTGACTCTGGCTGTGCAATGCTCATCAATCACGTTGCACAGACATGAGCTCTATTGCCTGCAACATCTAATACATTAAAAAAAAAATACAATATTGAAACATAAGCTCCTTTTTATGGACAGGAACTTGCTATTTCACACATTACCTTTGGCTTCTGTATCTCTTAGTCAGAGAAATACCTGTTTAGCCACAGTCCTAACACAAGGGATTTCTGTAACAGACACTCTACTTACTGAAGTTGTAGACCTCAGCAATTCTCTCTCTTCCTTTAACTGTTCAACAAGTTTCATCATTCCTTGTGCCTCTTCCACCTTCCCTTCTGAACCTAGTTCTTCAATCTAAAGGACAAGAAAAGAATTCAACTCTAACTTTTAATCGAGTAACAAAAGGAAGACAGCTCTGTCACAAGGGGGTAAAAACAACTCACCTGTTGCAGAAGTACATCAATTTTGTCAGTCAAAACCTGAATCTTCTCTTCATTTTTACCAGTAGGTCCCGCTCCCTGTCAAACAGTAAAAGTGGGTCTTTGCTTGGTTTTGTTAATTAAAATAGATTTTTAAACACACAAATATTTGTCTTCTTGGACTCCAGAGACAGTTCAGGAATAAACTCTTCCTTCCCTTTCTCCTATGAGTCTAGTCTACCATAAAACACTCCTGAACATGGCTTACTCCATTCTTGCCAAGTGAGGCAAATTCTAATCACACCAATTCCTCCTAAATCAACAAAATTGTTGAAGGCCCTGGTCCATAAAAGGTAAGAGATTTGAATTCAAAGTCCTACATTTAACCTCTGAAACTGTCATGCAGCTACTGCATATCTCTGCAGACACTCAAGCATGCCTTAAAAATTCCATAGGCTCTCAAATTTAACTTCTGAGCACAAATACAAAAAGGATCTCACTTCATCCAAAATGCTACTAGCGTCCTCTCTGGAGGCTGCTGGGACAGGTTTCGATCTGCTTCCCCTACAACCTTTCCTCTACTCCACAGTCAATAAGCTCTCTGGAATGGATATTGTTCCTTCTGAAGCAATAGGACTTTGCACAGGACAATTAATCGGAGCAGAAAAAACAAGAAGCAAGACACCCTATGAGTCATGAAACTCTCAGAGCACAGGCTACACTCACTGCTCCAGATCCACCAGGAAACAAGAGAAAAAATGGAGTAAACAGGTAAAATGTCTCTCCTGGTCAGTTTAAGCTTTTCATTAACAGCTGTCTAGTATGCAGCCTGGAACTGAAAAAAGTTGCACAGAAGTAATTACTTCTCAGACTTCTGTGATTCCATCCTTATCTGTCAGTGGTGGTGCTGGAGCAGAGTGAGGTTACTGCCTGAGTGTGGCAGCTGATAAAGGGATTTAGTTCCAGCAGCTGCTGAAAGAGCCAGTACTTGCCCGCTTCCATGGTATCACTGTGACAGAGCTTACTAGTGGAGGGAAGGAGCAAGATGCAACTACAGGGGACAAAGTAAACTGAGGTTAACGAGTCCTGACAGGATTCGTGTTCCAGGGCAGGGAACTGATATTGATTCTAAGGAACGAGAGACAGGGAGAACAGAGGGGGAATTTTGCTGCCCATGGGGCCACTTGGCTTGCCCATCAGAGCTAGATACAACCTGCTGGCTAACCAATGAAGAGATTTATCTGAGGGGAACCTTCTGGAAAACAACGTATTTTACCTGAAGAGACAAGGTAAGGAGAACATAAAGACCTTATCTTGAGGAAAAAATTGCCTCAAAGATTCTTTCGGACTCACCCCAGAAGACTGTTGATTCTGTGACAGTGCCAAACGAGCATGGCCTCTCCGAATCCTGCGTTCTACTTCTGCAAGCAAGCTCTGTAAGTAGCGCAAGAAGTCTCTTTCATAGCCCACTTTCATAAAACGGGAGCTCTTCTCATACCTGAGAGAGTATTTATAATAGTGAAAGCTCACATCAATCCACAACGTGAGGAAATCGAAGAACACCACCTGCGATGCTATAAATTCTTGTTCAAGGTTATGAGAATATTATCCATTTAAATACAAGTTTAAGTAAATTAAAAGCAATGAGTTTCTCATGGTTTGGTTGGTTTGGTTGTCTTTAAACACATCCAAGCATACTCCAAACACGATTTGCATTATCATCCAACATACTTACTGTTTACGGAGATTTTCGTCATGAATTTTTTCACAAGGACCTAAAAAGACCACACAGAAACCATTCAGCTTGCATTCCTGAATGCTGTATTCACGTTCCATCAGCGTTTGTTTGTGCAACATGATAGAACAGAGCTATAAACACTTACCAGGGACTTTTATGCAAATATGGTTTAGTAATTATAAAAACCAAAGGAGATTCTGAATGGCATCTAAAGTCGACATGTAAAATGGAATTTCTAGATCAAGTTCTGCATTAGTAAAACTACACAAACAAAAGAATACCTTGAACACTTAAGGTCTTAAAAAAATAGAAGGATACATGACATAAAAAGGGTAATTTCACCAAGCACTTTCTACGCCCCAAACAGTGTTTTCTGTAATAAACCAGCTACTTAAAATGTTGATCTTCAGAGTAAACTCAGGAGGTATGTGGCCCAAGATCAGGAAGGCAGTCATGTTAAAATTCCCCACTTTCCCCAGGCTATCAAACTCTTCAATGGACTTCGAAATAAATGCCACGACAAGAAGCCTGTTCTTCCTAGTTACCGTGTCCAGACTACACACTGTCCACAAACCATTGCTTGAAAGCTACCGGTAATTTAGAGATGGCCTTCAGTAAGAACTATTAGAGCAAATTAGTCTCTTAAGTATATCTTCTAAAGAAGTCTATGCTCAATAACATATATTCACACAAAAGTAAGTTAAAACCCTGCACAGATGGAATAAACTAGAAGTCAACACTTTGGCAAGAGAAAAAACACCCTACACCAAATAAATTATCTTACACTGTAAGAAAAAAAAAAACACAAACTCTTTTTTTTTTCCCACTTAAAGGAAGTAAGATATGGAATAAAAATTGCTTTTAATATGTTGTATCACTAGCAAGCTTTTAAATATAGAAAATTCCACATTTTCTAAGTGTTTTGACACAGTATTAAACAAACAAAAAAATGCAGTTTGCAAACTAAAGTTCAGCTGCAATTACACAGAAGTGAATAAAATGACAAGACTTACAGACTTACCTAAATCAGAACGGGTATTTGTGAATAATTCAGCTGGGCAAAAGCCACAAAGGTAGTATTTACAAACCTGAAGGAGGAGAAGAAAGAAACAGGCATCATTTTTTTTTTCCCCTTCATGAACGGGCAATTTAAAATAACCACCTTTTTTTTCCTTAAATACAGTATAAAAATCCTCTTCCTATACTGCAAAACTTCAAAAAACTTCCACTCAGTCTTACTGGGTAGCAGCAAGTGCTACAAAGTGCATCTTAGTGACACAAATATCTCTTTCCACTGCAATAACGCTATTTCCTAATGTTACTGTTAAATATTTAAGGTTACAGGAAAATGTCATCTATTTGTAAACACAATCTGGCAAATGGTATTTCGAAAGGGATCAAATCAGCTTGGGCCATTAATAAAAAGTTACAGTGAAATTCCTTAAGGATGAGAACCTACAAGGGGTGAAAGTATCTGCCACACAAGCACGAAAGCAAGTTCCTCTTAGCCTGGCTACAAAACCTTCATCTATTCAACGCCACTGGCTTGAGGAACAGGAGCTATCAGCATTCAAAGGTAAGGTACTGCCCTGAAGGACTCTGATGGCAATGAAAAGACTTAAAACAATCCAAAATCTTCCTCGTTCCAATGCTTTTTAAAATCCCTGCGCTAAGAATGATATGCAAAGAGAGAGACACTGTATACACCTCTTTAGGCAGGCAGAGAAGACATTCATTTTAACCTGGTTTTCCCTCAACTAAAAAAGGGTTTGTTTTGCTTCTACATGGCCTATTTTTACCCCAGCAAGTCGGCTTCTTTTTCATAGCAGAAAATATCACATGCAAGTTAGGAGAAAAAAAAAATCAACCTGTTAGTCTAGACAGTAAATACTTAACATCTAATGGCATAAAAATCACCTTTTCTTAAAGACTATTCACCCTCGCCCATAAGCATGAGTTTAGCTCATCAGATTAGTCATTTCTCCAACACCTCTTTTATGTTACAGCAGTTTCTAATACTTGGCAAATCTATTAAGTGCTACTGTATACTACAGCCTAGTTTCAATACTTTAACACATACTGTGGGCAAAGATTTGTGACTTACTATTTCCTACAGCACATTCTGAAATATTTTAACAAATGGGGCTGAGGAGAGAGACCTAAACACTTCCCTACGCCAGCACCTCACAGAAACGTCAGGTGATTGAATTAGATCAGTCTGATTTATTTTTCCATGCTAACTGCCAGACTGCAAATGAGACTAGGCAACTTGAAACTGTACTGACTGCTTTGCAGATGACACAGAAAAACAATCAAGCTTTCTAACAAGCAGCCATAGACACAAAAATCAACCATATAATAGTTTTTTAACCTAACTTTGAATACTTCTCCCATGACCCAGGTTACAACACTGGGACACTCATTTGAAGAAGTTTATCAATAGTTAAGAAAACACCATGCAAAAATCTTAAGTCTTTTCTTCTCAGGAAGCAAGGAGGAAGTTACTGGACAAAATCTGTTCTCAGAATCTGCTCTCTTCTCTGAAAGCTGCCATATCCCTTGTTTCAATACAAAATTGTTTCAAGGGAGACATTTCTGGGATGAATTCCTGTACTAGTCAATAGAAATGTAATTCCTCTCTAGGTTCTCTTTCTCCTGTGTTTTCTCATCCTCACGTCCAAGCAACCCAGTGAAAAAGGCACTTCCCCACAAAAATTTTGGGGATGGATTAGACGATTTCCTAAGTCATGGAGAACATAATAATAATGTTATTATGCTATAAAGGACGTTGTAGAATGTCTTCTATCAGCTCAGAAATTATGCAAACTAGCCTGTAAGTTTTGAAACAAGTAGCAACAAAAGGAGCAAAGAAAAAAGTTACTACAGACAGAAGTATGATAAAAAAAGAACCAAGCCCAACATAAGCCAACAACAGAAATAATTAAAACAATTTTATGAAGCATTACTGCTAGGAAACCTCCTCTTATTAGCTGATGGTTACAGCTAAAGATTATAGTAACCAACACTGAAATATGCAGCTTAAACACGTGTCACACGTATTAATTATTTATATACTTAAAACAACAACAAAAGCCCCCCCACACTGAAAAGCTGCTGCAATTTCCTCCTAACTAGCTCTGGATGCTATAGTGCCTTACAAATTACTTGCCATTCTCTCCTAGCAGGCAGCTTGCAGAGAAATACAGCAGAGTGGATCGGACAAGTGTGTCTGCAGCAATTTTCTCACTCTAATACTTACTCCATTATGCTCTTCTCATTTTTCTTCAATAGAAAAACATAGCTTGGGAGAATCTTGCAGAATCTTGCAAGGTATCATTGTGGCTTAGCTTCACCATGTGGTACATCTGCCTTGACAGGCTGAAGTGTCAGGCAGCTGTGCTTGCAGTCAGTCTCAAGTAATTGATGAGTAAGAACAGAAAGGGCCAACAAAGGGCATCCCAGAGCCATGAAAGGCCCAAAACAGAGGTGATACACTTCGAATGGCATTACTCATCCATAGCTTATCGGACTGCTGCACTTAGCACAAGTCAGAAGTTAGATGGAAATGCATTCCCTACTTGCAGAAACAGAGCATCGGGACGTTCAGCATAGATATTTATCTATGCAGGCAACAAGCACTTATTCCTTTTTGCCAAATTATTCTGATGACTTCACTATCAAAAAGGGTAACAGGAATGTTAAATATTTTAAAATAGTTCCCTATTAAACTATTGCAGCAGGATCAGTAATTGCTTGAGTCTCAAAAGGCCTTAGGGTGTCACATTTCGATAAGACGCTAGAACAAATACAGATGGACACTTGGAAATTTCCACATCATCTTAAATTCACTAATCCTCCACATCTCCTGGGAGGTAGGAAAGTAGTATCTTTCACCTGAAAGCTGACAGTGAAAATGGCTAGCTCTGCTAGCTTGTGAACCAATTCAAAGCTTTTGTAGACAAAGAAATTACTGGCAGTTCTGTATCATCAATACTTCGACATTAACACGTTCATCTTCTGCAAGAAACTCTTTACTGATGGAGAACTATAACAAACAATCATGTATACAAATTCCTTTAGGCAGTCAATTCCTAGTAAAAAGGCTGAGAACAGAATCCCTCAGGTTGTGGCTTACACAGCAAGAACTAGAAAACTCATTCATACAGATGAGTTATTTGGAACCATTGAAATTCACAGGCAAATGTTTACTGAACAATGCCCATCCACCCAAAACCAAACCAACAGAAGCCCTTTTCCCAAACCCCGCTCCTAGAGATAACCTTCCACTACTAATATTCTTCCAAAACAAGTAACACTGAAGTCCTCCTCATCTCAGCCCCTGGAGCATTAAGTTCTGAAATTCTATCCTGATTCAGACCCATTTAGGTCTTTAGCACTAAAAACCTATGAGTGTAAAACATCATGAACAGTCAATACCACCAAATCCTATTTTAAATACAGAACTTCTGACAAACTCCTTTCCAATCACAGATAACTGCTTACAGTCACTTCAGCACAACAGCCCTTCACTTCTCTCCCCTGAAAACAGTCTCTTTACCTTGAAGGAACCACCACAATCTCAAAGCCTTTGGCTGAGCAGTCAATGTTGTCCTTCCTTGTGCTGGAAAACAGCCTCAGAACTCTTAAACAATCACTTTCCACATGAACTTGTTTTGGACAGGTTGCATATAAAAGCAAGAATGCATGAATCAATAAAGTTACTGTTCCAGAAATACACTTTGTCTACAGATATGCCAGTAAGCAAAAAGACTAAAATATATTATACTAATAATTTCCTCCTGCATAGAGAACTAAGCCTTTAAACTAAAACTAAAATTGATCATCTAAGCACATGCTGCAATACTGAAATACAGAGCAACTGGGATTTCATGGGGTTTTTTAAGATTAAATGCTTTAATCATGCAAAGTTTTCAAACAAGAACTTCAGCTCTACAAAAGGCTTTACAATACATGACCAACATGTTTCATTAGAACTGCAAAATAAATGCTCAGCTATCACACACTCCACTCTCACACTTTCAAAACAGCCTACAGGTCATTGCATCTCCCATATAGTTTTGGTTACCTAGCTAGATGCAATCTACAAATGCTAAAGAAAATAGAGGAGTTTGTTTTAATAACCTTCCATATCCACAACTGATAAAAATGTGACACAAAACCCTAAACATTGGTATGTGTGCAATAAGCTTACTTTGAAAAGGCTACATGTTGACATCTGTCTAAATTTACATGAAATGACATCAGAATATGTATTTCATCTGGAAAACAAAACAGCAGTTGAGCAGATGAATTAACGTTTACTATCTGAACCTTATCTGCATTTCCTGTCTTATAAAACACATCAGCATTGCAAAACTAGTCTTTAGGTGACAAAGTCAAAATGAAGTGCATTTTAACAGCTGTACATTTGTTTTAATGAACTCATCAGCTGACTATAGGAATCTATGAAAACACTCCTTTCACAGAGGTTGCATTTAACTAGCATCCTATAAACTTCACAAATAAAAGTAGGAGCGGAGCAAATGGCAGCTGTTCCTGCAAGGCTAAAGGCTCAACCTTAAGCCTGTAAACTTCCCACTGGCCTTAGACATAGGACAGCTCTCCACTTCCTAAGTTGTCAAAGGAGGACTGGGAAGAGGAGACAAGGTCTTGACTCTGAAACAAAACTGGCAGATTCCTGGGGTTACAGTCAATTTCTTCAGCCTACAGTTGAAAAAGTCACCTATTTGAAGTACAAGAAAGTAATCAGAACTTGATGAAAGAGCAAAAAAATTTCATCTTTCTCACCTCAAGAAACAAATCAAAACAAACCCCTTGTCTAGCCTACCTGGATCAATCTGGCTCAAGTAATTTACTTCCTACTTCCAAAGCTGGACAACTCCTCCTTAAACTTCAGAATCAACAGAAAATATCCAACTGAACACTTAATTGAACAATGGTTAATAAAAGAAGCCCAGAAAGACATTAGCAAGATCATGAAAACTTCCTGAAAACTCACAATTTCCTCCTGACATGCACAGCTTACCTATACACAGGCATTTTTCAAGTGGAGGTGGGGGGAGACTTCATTGTACTTGCAAAATCTAAGGCAAGACAGATAGCTGTCCTTATCTTGTGCATTCCAAGACAAATTAAAACATGCATTAGCTAACTTTAAAATGATAGAACTCTCATCTGAAAACCTGAAATTCCCACCTCTGTGATTAAGATACAATTTAGAACAGTCAAAAGCAAGCGCTTCCCCTTCCTCCCAATTTAGTGACATCCCAGGGAAACTGGTAAGGGAGGAACGACGTGGCTTTTTGGAGCTTAAACCACAGAAACTCCATCATATGGGTAATAAATAAACTACTGTAACTGTGACACCTTTTAAAACCATACTCCATAACTCAAAAAATGTAGGAGGAAAAAAGTATTTCAGCAGCGTTCATCCCTCCCCAAAGCAGCAGCTATAGGAACTTTGTAACTGCCATTAATTTCCTGTGAAATAACTTACAACTGACAGATGTCACTGACAGTCATTCATTAAAGCTCAATCATACCTGAGGAGAAACCTAATAACAATATTATTATTACTACTACTAATGTTTTATTTATTGCGGAAAGTTAATGAATCCCCACATTAACAAAAAATACACAAATACTACTAAACAACAGTACTGTTTAGGTTAGCCTTCCTCCAGGAGCTGGGAACTCCTCTGAAGAAGTACTGAAAGAAGCGAGCCTTTCTTAGCAAAATCCCTAGATCCAAGTGTTATGGTTTTCCCTTGTGTTACAACCTCCAGACATTTAAGTTACTATGTCTGTACCCATCTGCTTCCTTCCTCAATACCACACTCAGGAATGAGTTCCAGAGAACATTTGTCTTCCATACTACCAACATCTGTCTCTTCTCCCAGCAGGCTTCTCATCAGACGAGCTGTATTCCACCATCAGACGAGCTGTATTCCACTATCACACTCCTTCNCCTCCCAACAGCTCCAACAACCGCGCGAGCCCCTTTTCGCGCAGCTTCGCTATGGCGGGATCCTCTTCCTCCTCCTCCTCCTCCCTCCCGGACGCTGTGTTCCTCCTCCTCCTCCTCAGGCCCAGCGAGGTTCCCGCGCAGCAGCCCCAGGCCCGGGCCTCCCCGTCGCCATGCAGCAGCCCCAGGCTCCGCCCGAACGGGGCCCCCCCCACCCCCACCCCAACTCCAACCCCGGGTCCGGGAGAAGCCGTAAGCCCGTGTCGCGATGACACAAGCCGGGCCCTGCGCGGGAAGGGGGGAAGAGGCGGCCGCGCTTCACTCACGCTCTCGTGGTCCCACCGCACGTTGCTGCGCTTCTCATCCGGGGCCAGGTTTCTATCGCGGCCCATAAGCTCATCTAAGAGCTGGGCGGCCGATATCATCGTGTCCTCCTGGACGAATCTTCCCCTCTCCAAATACCGGCTGCTGATCCCTCCTCCTCCGCCGCCGTCGTCGTCGCTTCTCCTTCCCCGTCCGTCCGCGCCGCCGCTCAGACTGACAGAGACAAAATGGCGGCGCGGCTCCTCGCCCTGCCCACAATGCACCGCGCGCCTCCTCACTCCCGCCTCTGGGTCTGGCGGGGCGCGGGCTGAGATGGGGGGGGCGGGGCGCGGGC
>WBNH01011089.1:369252-404194 GCA_013401255.1 Urocolius indicus
ATATATATATATGTATATGAACACTTGAGGTTTGACATCTCATTCAGATAGCACCTGACGACACCAAAGCTGAGAGTTTCCTGTAACAGACACTTGTACAAATGGGAGTCAACACCTACACACAAAATGTAATTTGAATCAGGATTTACAGGGAACTCTCAGGCATTTTTTTGAAGACTGTTTTCCCTAAGTTCATTTCAGCCTATATTTACTTTGCTGGCTGCTGCTTGGAGTTGTAATTAAAAATAGGAAGAATAAAATTAGGAGAAGAGCTAGACTGGTAAGGATGAAAGCTCAATCAGCATTTTTGAGAAGCGTGGGACACTTGCAACTTGAGGTTCAAAGTGTGGGGATTAAAATTAGAAGCTGTAAGAACGTTAAGGGAGCTGATTCATAAGATGCTGAGTTATCTCTGTGTAAGATAAACAGCTGCTTGTCATCCAACTGAGTTTGTATCTAAAACTAGAATTGCTGAAAGAAATCCGTCCTAAAATGATGGGGTTTTTTTCTAATAATGGTCCAGCCATGTTTAGCTGGCACTAAATGGATCATTACTGCATTTAAGTTTGCTTGTTAAGTTTAAATTTCTGCAACGACATCTTCTCTCTGACACTAAGAGGTGCTGTTTACCTACATTCTGCTGTGTGTTGGATGCCTGGGTAGCTGGTACCTGTCTGCATGAGACCACGTGAGAAGGTCAGGCTGGTCCCCAAAGGAGGGTCTTGAGCCTGACATCCCTTCTCCACATGCAAAACTTGCAAATCTTGCACTCAAAACACATACAGACACAGCCAGTGCTTTTTTTTTTTTCCCACCATAAGCTATGATCCAAGGTGATTTGTGACTTGACATGCTATTTCTGACCACGTACAGCAGATCAGGCTCATCTCACAAGGAGGGAGTCGTGAAAAGTCCAGAAAGCACCACACAGAAAAGCTGAACAAACTTGCTCCGAGTTTCATGGAGCTTCTCTCAGGTTCTGTGGGATCTTGGGTGTTAAAAAGTCCTGAATTTATCCCTTGGAAAGAGAATGCAGGATTTTACACCATTCCTAGCAATATCCCCTCTGAAACAGAGATTTTGAGGCATCTTTCTTAGGATGGTCTGAGAAGAAAAATATCCTGTATACTTACACTTTCACGTCTCTTCAGTTAGATCTAATTTTGCATAACCTCTTGCTGCAGTGACTAGTCCCCTCCCATGAGTTCAGAGATACTTTCTGCCATCAAGATGCATTCATTTTAGTAAGAAAAACCTGTAAAATTGAGCCTTTTGTTTCTTAATTAAACTTTTTCCATTAAGTCAGAATATACAACAATGAACAAGGTTTGGCAAGTTACCTTCTCTTCTCTTCTCTTGGTTTTACCTGATTTGTGTCCCTCCAAAGATTAGCTGATTTCTTTTCTCCCTTACATTCTTTCACACAAGAATATTTTAAAAGAACAGGATTTTGTATATAAAGCTGAGAGTTAAGATACAACTTTGCAGTCCAATGAGCGTGTCTGTCAAATAAACAAAGCAGAAAAAGCGTTTTGGAGCTGGGCTTCCAACTGAAACTGATTTCCCTTGTAAGTTGGTTATTTATCTCTGCTTTGGTTGATTTAATTCTTGAAAAACAAAGTTGGAGAAGGGTTGTGTTCATTTTTCCAAAGTTTCCTTCAACTGGAGCTGGAGAATTAAAAGATAAAAGCTAGAAAAAGGTGAAACATCATTAGAACCTCTGATAGGGAAGAATGGTAAAACTGTACAGTGAGTTATAATGTAAGAGTCTACTGACTCCCTAATGCTAAGAACTAACTAGGAAGCTTTTGGGATGTTTCTTTATTAGTTTCTCTAGGTCAGCAGCTGCAAATAGTAATTTTTGAAAGACAGAGAAGTAGTTAGTTTTGCACATCAGTGACAGACTGCAGAATACTAGTTGTCTGCAGAGTAAAGCTTGGGCATTGCTGGTGTGGTAAATGGCAACTGGGCAAGGAATTGTGCTTATAAACTGCTTAAAATATGTTAAACGTCACTTAATGTCCAAAAAAAGTGCAAGTTATTGTGCTGACAGCACCAATTAAAGAGTGAAAACAGCATCCTAGGGAAGTGTCCCTATTAGCTCAGATGAGTATTTCAAGTACAATTCCTTCAAAGGTTCAAATAGCACACACAAACGTGTTTATATCTTTTCCAGATAAGTGAGTAGCCTAAGAAATGACAAATGGAAAAGATCTTGTAAAAATACCACTATAGTAACTTGGATCAAGAGCATTAGAGCAAGGAAAAACTCCATCAGCAGGTGTCACTGCAGGCTCCAAACCCAGTGCAAACTTCCAAGGAAGACTGCAATTAAAGCCATTTGTGTTACACGTGCGTTAGGTCACGTTCTTCTCCTGTGCTGCAAGAATGAGTGGAAATGAATCTGCTGTCATTTAGGGTTTCAATCACAGTTAACATTTTCCACGTTGCAGGACTTGCTTGCACTGGGCATGTAAACGGAACCACGCTGCAGTGGTGGCTTACCTGCTGCATGCCGGCGCTGACAGGAACATCCTCACCAAGAAAGGAGAGAGCCCAGCCCACTTAACCTCGAAGAGAGAAATACGGGAGCTGCTGGGAGGTAAACCTGTTGGCTCTGTGAGGTGATAAGATGTTATCCTCAGAGACTGCAGTAAAAGGCTGTTGAAAGCACACACAGTCTCATCTTTACTTTGCATGCAAAGATACCGTGTTTGGGTTTTATGAATAACTGTGACCTGATTTCTACAGCTTTTGCTTGGTAAGAATTCGAGGTTTAAGAGGATTACCACCCAATTCCACACCCTGCTAGCCAAACTTTTTTTTTTTCTAAAGACTGAAAAATTAAAAAACTCTTTGGGAAAAATGCCCTGATTAAATCAGTGACACAGAGATGCAGCTTCCAGTTATCACAAGGTCAACAGGAGAAAAGCTCTCAAATCCTATGAAGCCTTTATAGGAGCAACACTTTCTTCTTCTGATGTTCTGTGGAGCTCAGATATTGTGTTGAATAAATGGAAAATTAGCAGCCTAGAGAAACGGCTCATTATGGAGCATTTTTATCCTGTTCTGTAACTGGTGGAGCAGAGCAGGCTCTGCTGCTAGAGGTGATAAGTAATTTGAAATGTGGTCGATTAACAACCTCTTTCCTCCCCCTTGTATTCCCTTGTCTGTTTTTGTTTTCATTCCTGTCTCCCAGCTGTTGAATTGGTAATGGTGCAGCTCTCCCAGTACTGCATGTTCTTTTCCCTTTATCCCCTGCCTTAATATCGAACAACACATTACCCTTTGTTTTTCATTGCCTTATACATTATGAAGACACTGGCATTATACCACTAGAGACCACATTACGACATGCTGGCTATGGATTAAACCAAACCAAACCGAACATACTGCAGCCTTTGCAAGGAAATGGGATCCCCAAAATTACTAGAGCCAGATTCTGCTGTTGTTTTTAATGTATTGCAACACCTGAGCAGGACTCTGTTTACTGTAGGGAATAAAGGTGTAGTGCTTCTTCTCATCCTGTGATGTTTTTAACACTCTGCTCTCTCCCAACTAGAAGAACCAAAACCAAACCCCCACACTGCAATAGTTTTTTCCCCCCCCTTAGTTCAGTCACAGAGAATGTTGTTTTGTTTGTTTTACAGTGGAAGATGATGAACTCCCAGACTTAAAGACAGATTCAGATCTGCCAATCATCCCTAATTATCTGGCTAACCCACCTTTCCCGTATGTTTATAACACCACGAGTAGCAGCATTCCAGATCCCTCCCTGAATGGGAGTATCTCACACTCAGAGCCACAAGACACGGACTCTTCGTCCTTAGCCGACGTGGAGCCTTACGCCCGTGCACCATCGCAGCAGGGCCATGCTGCTGCCCAGCAGTTTGCTGAGGGAGGGGTGTCCTCGCTGCCCAGAGGGCTGCCCATGCCCCCGTGCTCCAAACCACTCCTTCAGAGAGGCCCCGTGTACCAGGGAGCTATGTCGTGGAGCAGAGGTGCCCCTTCGCCAGTCGGATCAAATCAGCCTGTACCTCAGCAAGAAAACGGCTCCTGCACAGGGCCTGTGCCAGCCTTTCAGCCCCTTTTCTTCACAGGAGCTTTTCCACTTAATATGCAAGGTAACAGCAAAAGGCTTTTCTCACTTGCCTGTTTTAAGATGTCTTAGAACTGTCTTGGATAGTGAAAACAGACTCAGAGTTACATGGAATCACAGCACTTCTAGAGATTTTCAGGTCTCCATGCTTAGGCTTTCAGGGAGGGAACATTTGAAGGGAATTAGAAAGGCAGATATCCTGTTTCTGCTGGAACTGTTATTAAAATATTGATGAAAACATTTGCTGTTTGTCTCAAATGCTATAAAAGCACAGAGACACCAGCATAATCTAATTCTCTAAATAGAACCCTCCAAGCTCTTCAAATAAAGAGTGTGAGTACACAGCCAGGGAGCTGTAGAGAGAAGCTCACAAGGCTCAATCTGCAGACCTGAGTCTTGAGGTGAACTGTGACATTGGTCTGCAGGTGAATTTTACCTGCCCAAAAAGGGAAATCTGGAATTTCAGTTCAGAATTTCACTCTTGAAATAAAAGGTATTCTGAAGCTGTCAATTAGCAGTGGGAAGTGAACTGAAGAACAATGGAATAAAAAAAGCCACATTAAAGCAATCTTGGATTGCTCAGGACATTGATAATCAGCATAAGCTGCTTTTACATTAGCTTAAGTCCAGTAAAATAAGTGTACTTGCAAAGGTGCATACACAGACACTGTATTAGATTTGTAATGGTTTTTTTCTTCACATAGGTTGATGAAAGTCAATCTAATGAAAACTGTGGTCACACAAGTCCAGTTGTTTGCTTTCTGAGGATTCTTGTGTTGTTACAAAGGACACGAACACCATCCATTGAGCACAGACACGTTTGGAAGTTACTATAGAAATATCTTTTCTAATACCTTTATACATCTGCCTATTAATGTACCTTTCATTTCTGACAGAACTGGTGCTTAAAGTTAGAATACAAAACCCTAATCTTAAAGAAAACGACTTCATTGAAATTGAACTGGACAGACAAGAGCTGACCTATAAGGAACTGCTGCGAGTGAGTTGCCGTGAGCTGGGTGTTAACCCCGAGCATGTACAGAAGATCAGAAAATTACCAAATACAATGTTAAGAAAGGTAAGGACTCTTGGTTTTGAAGTGCAGTAACTTATGAAAAAGGTTGTTAGGTTACCATGAAAAGGGAATAATTTGTTGGTCACCTGCATCTTGAAAAATCTCCAGCTGTGAGCAACTAGCTGTTGTTTGTTTTGTTGAGTAAAAAGCTTCTCAAGTTTCTTGATCGTGTCCTTTCATAAACAATTAGTGTTGAGCCCAATTAATACCTCATTTCTCTACTACATTCTTAACTTCAACACGATGCCACTCCACTGTGAGCTCTCATCAGCATTGAAGAGGCCTGCAAGTACTCAGCTGAGCCTTGCTAGTTCAGTTAGGACTGTGTGCAGTCCTTTCCAAAACCAGAAAGAGTTTCAGAGTTCTGAGTGCAGGTCTTTTCACTTCAGTGACCGTTCCTCTGCAGCCAACACAAAAGGCTGCTGACCTGTTTCACTGATTCACCGCTGACTGACCTTTCACTCTCAGATCCCTCTCGAGAATGATTGGCGTCAGTTGAGGAGCTAATCTGATTAGTACGAGATTAATAGACTTCACTGTGCTGCATCTTCACTGACTGTAACATGACTTATTCTTTGCTAGTCAAAAAAAAGAAGACATAAGCAGTTCTGTCACTTGCCAACTTAGGTGGTTGTTGAAAGGACTGGTTTTATTTGCAGCTCTAATTACTTCAGGCTCTCTGGATAAGACTGCAGGACACTTATTGTTCCTTGAGGTGACACAGAACTAATTCTATTTAATGGTGTTCAGCAGCAGAGCACTGCTGTAGGGGATCAGAGCTCCAGCCTGTACCGTGAGAGGGAGTCTCTCAAGACCCTCCCAAAGCCAGCTGGGCGATGGTGGTGCTCTGCAGCTGTGTGCGGGACCTTCCTGGGCAGAGGCAAGAATCAGTTCATGAGCTAAGAATTACCAAGGGGAAAAAGAATAAAAATCAAGAGGAGTTGGGAGTGGCATGCAGTAGATCTTTAAATATATGATTCCACTCACCATCAGTGTGACATTCCTTCTAAAAACAGACTTCAGTGAGTAGCTGACTGTAGTCCCCGAATGAACAGAAAATGCACCAGGATGTCTGCTTTCCAGTATAGTCACATTTATGGATAAATACAATTCCTTGTGATACTGTGAGCTTTTCATTTTATCTTACCTCTGCAAAACTGAACAGATGGTTTGTCACCTAACAACTTCTTGTATTTATTTAAAGGACAAAGATGTTGCAAGGCTACAGGATTTCCAAGAACTGGAGCTTGTTCTAACAGTAAGCGACAAAAACTTCTTTTTCAGAGTGCCAACGCTTTCTGAGCGGAGTGGTTACAACAAGAAGGCATCAGAACTTACATACTAACTGTTTAAAGACTAAACCAAAAGATTTGTATCTCTCATCTTAAAATGATGTTTGAAATACACTGTCTATAAGGGCTAACGATGTGAAACCTTGAAATAAGCTAAAGTTGTTATGCACAGTTACAGCCTCTAGTTAACGTAAGAGCAAGGAGTCTGATCTGACAGTAGCTTAGAACTATCTGTTCATGCAACACTTCTCCTTCCAAAAAGATAATCTCAGAATACTGCAGAGTTTGCAGTGCTCAGGGAAAGGCTTACCTTAAACTGTCCTAATCATGTGGTTGCTGTCAAATAGCAGAGGTACTCGAGCTAAAGGAGCTGCCATGAAATCCATCACCATCAACGGTCACTTTGTCGAGCGTGTTTTAAGTCCTGTCTTGTTTAGAAGGAAAACAAAACACAGAAGGGTTTAAAAAAATCTGTGGAAGAAGCACAAAATTACATCTAATTTGAATACTATCAAGTGACTTATTACCTGTGATTTCTTAATCCCTGTTTACACTTTTCCCTATTGCTCAGGTTGAAAAGAAAAAGTGTTAGTAATTACCCAGATCATCAATATGCTCTAAACCAAAATCCCTTGTATTGTTGTCTGTCAAGATACAGTATTGACATGTGCAATTGTGACTTCTGTTTCTGTTACTGTATTGACAACACAATCCTCCAATGCTGCTTTAATTTCTCCTTTGAAAAGCACAAAAATTGTAAGTTTGTTTTCCTCTTACCTCTCCATTCCTGAGAAGGATCACAACTTGGACCTTTAAAGCTGCCTGTGTAAAAAGAAATGAATGAAATGCCCTGGGTTTTCTGGGCTGATGTTAAATCTCCATGTTCCTATGCAATGTTCTGTCTTTCCCCCACCCTCTCCAATGACTTGTGTTTACCCACTTGTTTACTGAAAACAAATAATGACTTTTCCTGTTCCTTAAAAAGAAAAATTAGACTACTTTGCTATGAAATTCTGGAATAAATAAATTAAAAAGTATTTAAGAGCTGGATTTTATCTATTTTTTTAGGATTTTAGTGTTTAACCAGTCCTTTGCATTTGAGGAAGAATTCTGTTCTGTTCTGGCAGATTAACTGTAAAAGCATGGGCTATGAATTAGATGAACAAACTAAAGTATGAGCTGTAAGAGGCAAACAGAACATACTTAAACTGGACTGAATTTCCCACGGCATCTTCGTCTTCCTCCTCCCTTCCCCTCAGTTTCTTGGGAAACTACAGCAACCAAAGGGTTTTATCTTCCCGTTGGCCAAGCATTTACAGCCCAGCTTAGCAGTACAATGTATGTGGAACTGTGAGTGGGATTGATATACAGAGCAGGCTGAGCAGGGAGCCACCCAAACTAGCTGGAGGAGACACAGAGATGAGAACTGCATCTGAAACTCACACACTGCCCCTGGCTTTCTCCAGCTAGTTTGGGTGGCTTCCCTGCAGTCAGAGCAGTCACCTACATACCAGCTAAGACAAAAGGAACTGGTACCCAAATTCACAGCAGCTTTGCAGGAGAGCCTCGAGCTCACACAAGAGGGAGCTCTCTCCCAGTCTGCCTTGTAGATGTCCCTTGTTCACCTGGAGGCACAGAGCCATGCAAACTCCCAGATTTCCTGTGTGCCAGTTAACTAGGCTGAAGCTCAGGTCTCCTAAAGGTGAAAGCAGAACGTTTCCTCACCACGAAACATCCTCTTCTGAAAAGCACTGGAAGTCAAACGTGGTCTGAGTCCTTGGCATTATCTGGGGTTTACACCAAATTGCTGCTGGTGTTTTTCTGTATAATGGAATAATAAGAGCAGTTGTTCCGTGTGCTGGCTGTGGCATTCTCCCTGGCACACAGAACAGAAAGGGTTTAGGCATTGGCTGTCCAAATGTCAGCTGAATCCATGAAGGTACCAGGCTCAACCAGTCAGAGCTACCAGAGGAAAGCTCAGCAGTGGGGCTGATGGCTTTATCATTCCACCGATGATCCCTCACAGATGCTGAGCACTATCTATGCATTCACAGGAATGTTTTTATACCTTACACAGTTTATACATAGAAGATGCTATTAACACTCCTAACCATCTGATGAGTGTGTAACCATTACTTACTGTGGATGATAAACCACTTTGTGCTCTGTTATATGCAATGTTAAATGTCAAATGAATGCTTGGCTGCAGATCGCCATTTCTATTTAACAAGTATTATTTGTAACAACTAATAAATGATTATTTTTGTCTTCTCAAAGTTTTTTTGAACTTTACTTATGGAAAGACATGAGATTTATGGGGTTTTTTTGCCAGATAGGATTCTGGAGTGCTTGGGAGTGAGAAGTGAACTAAAGCAAAAGATGTTCTGTCAGATTCTAGCAGCAGATACTGTTTTAACTCCCTTTATCTGAGGGAGCTGGGTTATCATCAGTAAGGTAGACACTTGCTGCAAAACAAATCACACATTATTTCAGGTGATTAAGTGTTGAACAAGATGAATTATATAGATATCTGCCCAGCATGCATGTTCAGCCTAAGTGGAGATTAGATTAGAGTTACTATCCATACAAAAAGAGCTATAGCAAAATTGTAAGACTTCTGTGCCAATCCTGTCCCTGCAGGCTTATGTGGAGCCTGCTAAATTGGAAAAATGGTGTAGTTAATGATTTCTGTTAAAGCCATCTGTAGATTTAGATACACACTGCTAATTCTGCTGAAGAGGAATTTTATAATGCTGAAGTTGCCCTGGGCAGGGATACACACAGCCCTGGGCCAGCTCACAGCCCTGAAGCTGTAGCATTCAACTCCTTGTCCTGGGGGAAACACTGAAAGGAACAAGTTTGAACCACTCAGAAATCAAACATCTCACTATTTTCCCTTTCACTGAGTCACTGCTTAACTGGGCCTGTCTTTCCACTTCAACCCACTGAATCCTGATGCAGAAAAACACACGAAACAGCTGTATTTTGTACCATTAAGATAATTTACTAATTATAAACCCCAATACAGTACACATTGCCCTGCAATACACACAGTTTCTATAGGCAGAACATTTGGCATTCTTTGGAAAGAAAGCATGTAAGAAAATACTTTTATGTATCTAGAAAATATTTTAAAATACAAAAGTCATTCTGTGGTCCTTGTCATTGTAAAATACTTTGTTCACGTATCACAAGTTTAAGTCTACTACAAAACCTGGTTTGTAAATTACAGTACATTCACAAGTCACTTTTGTGGCAAGTCAGTAATATTAATGAAAGCACACCAAACCCCAAACTGAAAACCCAAGGAGTCTTCTTTTCATGCTAGTCCAGCTTCTTTGGCCATACTGTAGAAAATACCTTTGGATGCTATAAGGTTTGCTGGTGTATCAAATTCAGCTATGGTTCCTTTGTCTAGAACAAGAACCCTGTGCAAAACAAAAAGTGATGGTGAGAGGGGAAGATTGGTCAGAGAATTCCTCACAAGAAATAGGATATCCCTTTTTATCACAAAGCAAACAGCTCTAATTTTTGCCTGCCTTTGTTTTGCTCAATTATTCTCATACACTGAAACACAACAGGTGATAAAAAACCCTTCTCCCTGAGCTGCTGTTTGATTTTAAAAGGCACAGGACAGTCACTAACTCTCAGGGGTAGTAAGGTAGAGAAACACCCCAAACAACCCACAAAAGTGTCATATACTGGTAGTTCTGGAATGGAAAATAATAGTGCCTGACAGCCAAGGAGAGAAAAGCTCATGAAGTAGAATAATATATTTGAAAGTAATTAATATGACACGGTGTTAGTGGAAAAGTTCCAGCAGCTGCTAGTTCAGAAAGGATCAAATCGCTTGGTGACAGTGTAAAGTAACTCTTGTGCAGCAGCTCTGGTTAGTGAACACAGAACCTGATTCTTATGTCAACAGCAGCAAAGTCAGGTCTGAATATTCTGGGATTATATGGCTTAAGCATCATTGCTTACACACTGCCTCACACGAGCATTAGTGTGACTATCTAGAGACAAACCAGACCCTTTTAGCCACTGCTTCATACACCCAGTAAACCCATGAGCCTCTCCCACCATACGTCATCAAAAGATTTCTACCTCGTGTAATCCATAATGGTGTTCAGCCTGTGTGCTATTGTCAGCACTGTGCAGTCTTCAAACTGGGTCCTAATTGTCATCTGGATCAGATCATCTGTCTCCAGGTCGATGGCAGCTGTGGCTTCATCAAGGATCAGCACCCGGGTCTTGCGCAGCAGCGCTCTGGCCAGGCACACGAGCTGCCTCTGGCCAACACTGCAGGCAGAGAGCAGGTTACTCGTCAGGTAAAAGTTACCCAACCAAAAATACTAGTGTTTAGCAAATAGCCTGGTATGTCAGCCTTAGAGCTAATAAATATTGCAGCATTACTCAGGTCATTCTAGCTTATGTGTTCACTTACTGCCCGACCTAGGGCTGGCAGAGCCATCAAATGCCCCCTTCCTATCACTGTGACAAAAGCCAGTGGAGCCACTGACTACAAAACTGCCTGAGCTTTCAGAAACACACACAGCTGTAACAACATCTTTTTTCTGAGGAAAAGAAAAAGTGCTCTGAAGCTGTAGGTCCTTTGTATCATCAAAACCAATTAAAACCTGAGCAGTCCACTCTTCCTCCTCTGTCATCACACCACCCCCAAACCCAGCCTCTGCCTTTGCAGGCTGAGGAGGAGCCAAACATTCAGCACGTACATAATCTGCTACAGCCCAGTCTCAAAGCCAACGCAGCATATCCAAGTGGGGCATTTTATCATCCCCATTCATGTCTGCATGGGTCTTCCAAACAATAGCAGAAAAGAAACATTNTAATTGTCATCTGGATCAGATCATCTGTCTCCAGGTCGATGGCAGCTGTGGCTTCATCAAGGATCAGCACCCGGGTCTTGCGCAGCAGCGCTCTGGCCAGGCACACGAGCTGCCTCTGGCCAACACTGCAGGCAGAGAGCAGGTTACTCGTCAGGTAAAAGTTACCCAACCAAAAATACTAGTGTTTAGCAAATAGCCTGGTATGTCAGCCTTAGAGCTAATAAATATTGCAGCATTACTCAGGTCATTCTAGCTTATGTGTTCACTTACTGCCCGACCTAGGGCTGGCAGAGCCATCAAATGCCCCCTTCCTATCACTGTGACAAAAGCCAGTGGAGCCACTGACTACAAAACTGCCTGAGCTTTCAGAAACACACACAGCTGTAACAACATCTTTTTTCTGAGGAAAAGAAAAAGTGCTCTGAAGCTGTAGGTCCTTTGTATCATCAAAACCAATTAAAACCTGAGCAGTCCACTCTTCCTCCTCTGTCACCACACCACCCCCAAACCCAGCCTCTGCCTTTGCAGGCTGAGGAGGAGCCAAACATTCAGCACGTACATAATCTGCTACAGCCCAGTCTCAAAGCCAACGCAGCATATCCAAGTGGGGCATTTTATCATCCCCATTCATGTCTGCATGGGTCTTCCAAACAATAGCAGAAAAGAAACATTGCACATAACTCAGCACAACAGATGTGTAACCATGGCATATCCCCTCCTGCTAAACCGTATTTGAGGGACTGCCTGTTCTTAATACCCTCTCATCCTGAGACTTCCTTTCTTCACTGATAAAGACAGGATTTTGGTTTTGGAGAAATCCAGCAACATGAATTGGATCCTTCGTGGCAGAGGCAAATGTTTGAGCCTCAGTGGTTTTCTTCAAACAGGAATAGCTGCCTAAATCATTTCAGACAAGAGACCGCAGCATAGAGCTGTGCTGAGGTGTTACTGTTACAGCTGAATGAAAGCTTCACGCCTGTTTCTAGGGTGTTATTTACCTAAGATTTTCTCCACCTTCTGAGCATTCGTAGTCCAACATGGATGGCTGACTGCTGACAAACCTCTTCAGATGAGACAGTTCAAGAGCCTTCCATATTTCTTCATCTGAATACTTATTAAATGGATCCAGGTTCATCCTCAATGTTCCAGAAAACAGAACAGGATCCTGGATATAAAACCAGCTTTCATTAGACAAGGGCTTTAGCTGTTTTAAGCACAGATGTTATGAGCTACCTCTTTGAAGTCTCCATAGGCCACCTCCCAGTCCCATCCCCTCTGAAAATACATTAAGTTACACAGCCTTAAAACTCAAATTCCCCATCTAAAGATGGTTTATCCTAAATCCTGGTTTATCACCCAGCATCAGCTTGTAAGGTGGCAGGATAGGATCACTTAAAATACAAACAGTTTGTTCTTCTGCATTTTCTGAGTGTAACAAATCATTTTGCTCCGTGGATAAACCACTGTTTCTGGAGTGCTGAGCTGTTAGAGATCCTTCTTCTATTGTAATACACAGAAAGGGTACCTGAGGGATAATTGTTAGCCTGGATCGAAGGTCATGGAGACCTATCTCTGAAATGTTCACACCATCGATTTTAATTTCCCCTTTCACAGCTTCCAGGATCCTGAAGAGACAGAGTGTCATGGAGGACTTCCCTGCTCCAGTTCGGCCAACAATTCCAATCTACAGCAAATGGCAGGGTTAACAGCAAAGGATATAGTTAAAACCAAACCAAAACCCAAAAACAACAACAAAAAAACCCCCCACAAACAATTCCCCCAAGATGCCTCTATGAGCTTTGACACAAGATCTTCCATCTAAGAAAGAATGTAACCACCACCCAAGGCATACACTGTAATGTATGTACTGCCAGTCTTGTGACTTGAGTGATATTGTATATAAATACATACTTTGGCCTAGAGCCATCCTACATAACTTTTGATGATTAGCTGAAGTGCCCATGTTAAGAGTTTAATCACTTAAGGACAAGAAATGAAGGCTTTTCAGAGGACAATTCAGACTTTAGGGTAAGCACACGTATCTCCATTTCACAGGGTGCTTGTCATCCTGTCTGCCTAGTATAAGGATAATTCTCTTTTTTAATAACAGTCTGTTAAGGGAAGGACTTTCCCATGCTAATTTTTCTGTCACCAGTACACAAAAACCCAGAGCTTTCCACTGAAGCATGAAAAAGCAAATCTCCCAGAAGAAAGGCAATTTCCTGATTAAAGCACCACAGAATGTCATTTCCTTCCATGCCAAAAATGTCACAGGGAAAGCCAGAGAAGGGAGAAAAATGGAATTCCTTCTCCCAGCTGCACTGCTTCAGAAAAGCTTCCTGCCACTGACCTTTTTGTGCCTTGCCCTGGTGCCTCCTACATGGTGTATGGTAGCCTGTGTCCAAACCAACTGGAAAAGCCCAGGGAGTCTCATGCAAGCAGTCCCACTGCTTCCAGCCTGGAGGATGCTGGTACACCAACAACATAGTTGGCACTGCTGGCTCCCGCAATGCCAGCTTGAGTAGGTCACCACCCCTTGGGCAAGTATGCTTGTAGACCCTGTCTTCTACTCTATGGTTGTCACTGGAGGCCCAAACCAAAGTTCTAGCAAAGACACAGAGCTGGTAACTCACCTTTTCTCCACCATGCACTTGGAGGTTTAGATCCTTCAGCACTAGATCCAGGCCTTTTCTGTACCTCACTGAATAATTCACAAACTCCAGCTTTCCCTTGGATGGCCAGTCTTCTGGAGGACTCTTGCCCTCAATGGTCCAGGGAGCCTAAGGAAAACAGTAGTCAGAAATGCTTCATATATTTAAGAAAAAAAACAACTCATACCCAGGTAGAAACACTAACATTTGTGGGTTACTAGAAATGTGTCTGACAAATCAGATTTCCATTATTAAATTTGTAATATTGTGGGGAAAACGTGGGCTTCTAAGCATCCACCTATTTTGGTCTTGTTGTGCTGTGAAGTTTACAGGAAAAAAAAAACCTGAGCATAAAGGGCCAAATCCTCAATGGGTATACGTTTACATTTTGTCATTAACCTTAGTAGAACACTGCCTGCTTCTTGCCAGCTCAAGCTCTGGCTTGTATCATATATCATGCATTTTGTCTAGCTTCCTTTGAGCTTCCAGATGAAATATTTAATCCCCAGAACCATATACTACAGCTCTCCTCAGAGCCACCACTTTCTAATTCATAGTCTCTCACCATGTACACCAGCCTAACAAAACCCAGCGCATCCAGAGAGCAGCAGATTCCCTACCATAGCTCTATCTGCCTATCCAAAACTCTTTGGCAACAAGGTCAGACGATTGGGTGATTTTCCTGGAGTAGGGGATAGGTGTTCCTAGAGATGTTCTTCTCTCATTGGAGACGAGGACTCATTGATCTGATTAAACACAAATACTATTGAAATCATACACACAGCCTGAAAATTGTCCTGCAGCTGTGCTCACCAGCAGGATCACTGCACCACCTGTGCAGGTAGGATCATGCACAGGCTGCATGATGGCAGTAATAATTTGGAGCTGTGATAGCATAAATTACAGTTCAGAGTGTGATATTTGCTCAGGTTAAGTGATAACACTCTCAGAGCAGGAATTGTCTCTCAAGAGTCTAAAGAAACACCGTGTAAACGTGCACGTTAAAATTTCACCACATTTGTTGTTGAGCATCCTTGATGCTTGGTACCTGACCTCTGTTTCAGTTTCTGAATACTCTTTTATTCTTTCAACAGCCACAATGTTAGTTTCAAGATCAGAAGTCATTCGGACCATCCAATTCAGAGACAAGGTCACCTTGGAGAAGACAAGGAACAAAATATCACCCACAGAGTAGCAAAAGGTTTAATAACAACGAAGTCAGACACTGCTATGAAGACACGGATATTTAATATTACAAATGGACTAATTACCTTTGCATTGCCATTGATACAGTTACTGGGACAAGAAGCCTACAGATGCTATCTATTGGGTGCTCACATGTTTGATTGAGGAAATGGCCTTCTCAAAAAAGCTGTTTGGAAGTCATTCACCTAATCATGAGGCTCACTGGAAAACTGCTAACAGCAATCATGCAAACTTATGGTATCTAAAAAGCTTCTGGCAAGAGTGAGGATAGTAAGTCTATTAAATTGTCCACAGCTTGGGTGAGTAGTTTATCTTGTTTATGAATCCTACTGATCTGCTTGTGGTTACCTGGACACACTGATGTGCTATGGAGCAGGCATGATGCAGGATACATTAAGCCCATGCTGTTCAAATGACATGCTCTTGGTGGGTGCACCCAACATTTCCTCAGCTTCCCACATGCCACCAACTGCAGATACTGGGGTGCAGCACAACCTCACTGTTCCCAAAAGCACCCTGAAATCCTACTGCATGTAACCTTTCTGAAGGTCTGCCAGCATTCAGTGTAAGTCTCTGCTGTTTCCAGACATCCCAAAACTCATTATTAACTTCAGCTTTAGTGATTGCTGACATATCCACACCGTCTACAAAACCCCACCCATGACCAGAAAGCTGGAATACACACCTGTAAAGCATAAGATACCGAAAGTCCTACCAAGCCAGGATTCAGGCTGTTTTTACTAACCACAGCAAAAAGGGCAGCAAACAGGACAATACAGTTCCCCACAAACTCAACTCGAATGCCCAGCCACCTGGTAAAAAGGCAGAGGTAAGCAGAGAGGTCAATGGACCAGTTATGCAAAGACAGAATCATCTAAGTGGAAACAAGAAGTCTGATGCCTTTTCACCTGTTTGATACTATGCCCGGATAGTAACTCTTCTGATTCTCATCCGTCTTCTGATCACTGATATCTATGAAGGACGTCACTCTTCTATAGGCCCTGATGACACTGGCCCCTGATACTGTCTCTGAAAAGTGTGAGTAGATGGGAGATCTGCTCACAGACTCCAGTCGCTTCAGCTGCCGGGACGTTGCTACGTAGAACCGCTGCCGTTAGGAGGCAAATAAAGGGCACATGAAGGAGTTTCTTTTCATTAACAGTGATGAGTTTTTTTAGGTTAAAGATCTAAAGAAGGTTGTTACAGATGCACTTCAACCTTCTCTAGAATTAAAAATTTCAAGAAAGCTATCTTTGCTTCACCCTGCAACAGGGTTTTGAGTATCTGCCATTTGCTGTAAGTTTAATTGATCTGTGTTCCTTTAAAATTAGCTAATACAGCTTAAAGAAATGAATCCATTTGTAAGGGCCTCGTCTTCCAAGAAAATGAAACATGAACTTGCACCTCCATCATCAGCTCTCTATTTACAGTCTATAAAGTAAGCTTCAGTCTTGCTCAGAGGCCCAATAAAATCGATGCTTTCTATTTTCAACGCTTTAACTCCTCACCACCTCAAAATCTTGTCAATATGTCAAACATATACACACTTCAACAGATTGAAGTGCACTGCACCTCCATCTCTAGCAGGCTTATTTGCAGAAACAGTAGGCTTAAAGGCAAAAAAACACCAACCCCTCACTATGCCTATTGATTTCATGACCACATCTTGTAGGACGTTTCTTTTAGTGAGAGAATAACGTTTTGTTTACACAAACACATAGTTACCTCAGGTATTTCAATTCCCCCCCAGATTCATGTTGTTTTTACCTAAACATACGAACAATGGAATAAAAAGTCATTGCAACAGCAGTCAGATGCTGCACCAGTTACCTGAACAAAGAAGTACAGAATTGCAAGTGGCACTATGACCACGGCGAAGAGCGGAGTACTCCCTATGATCACAATCATAGTCGATAAGGAGGTGAAGAAGGTCCCCAGGAACATGAGGATGGTGGGTGGGATGACCTCATCGATGACGTAGATGTCCTTGGAGAAGCGGTTGATGATTCGGCCGGTCGGGGTGGTGTCGTAGAAGGACTGAGGGCTGTGGAATTTGTTCTCCAGCAGAGCAGCGTGGAGTGTCCGGGCAGCGTTAATGCCTCCCATGGCCAAGGTGAAGGAGCAGATGAGTACTATGGCGCCTAACAGGTGAAGAGGGGAAGTGTTAGCCACTGAACGTGGTGCTCCTGATTTGCAGCTCTGACTCTCTCAGCAGTTTCTGTTGGACTAGAAGCCTTTTTTCCTTTGCTGTCTTCCCTGTCCACCCTTCTCTCACCATGCACTTTAGCACTATGGCACTGCAGTCACTGCTGCCTAAGGCACAGGAACGTGTCCTGTGGGATTTCACCGTGAAGAGACACAACCATCCTCCCTATAACCATCCTCTCCCTGCTTTCCACAAGCCTCCATGAAGTCCTAATGCTACAACTTCACCCCAAGCATTCAGTCTCTTCTGCACCTAAGTTTTCAGGTTTTCTTTCCAACTGATCTCTCTCAAGCTTCCATATCACTTGTTCAACACCCTGAGCTCAGACTTTGCAGCTCCAGGTCACGCTACTTCTCTTGCTCAGGAGTAGATTTTCAGGGAGGCAATTTTGGGCCACTAGCAAGTGATGTCCCAGCTTTCTCACATCATTTCCTCTTTATCAAACATTGAGACATCGTGACTTTATCTGGTCTCACCTTGCAAGAGGCCCAAGGCAGCATAAACTCCAATTCGCATGGCCGTGTTGTGCTGAGTCCCGTTTATCACCGGCTCGTTGGTCCAGTCACTGAGCCACACATTGGCCCCAATGGCAGCAGCATTTTGACAGCAATAGAGGAAACAGATCACTAGAGAAATGACAGGGCCAACAGCCTTCATGTACTGCCAGAACACCGTTAGCTTCACCTGCAGGACCACAAACCAAAGCTGCTTGGTACAATTCACACAACCAGGAGTTTAGACAGAGTGAGAGAAAAAAATTCTTGGTAAGAACTTCTGAATTCAAAACTGCCCAAACTCCAACATCCCACAGGACATTTCATCCACCTAACCTCCACATTATGAAAGTCATTGCCCTGACAAGTCAGAAACCTCCCTGGAATCCTCTTTTCCACCATTTGGAGGAACTGTATTTTATTAGGTTTGTGAGGGGTTTTGGTTTTAAGACTATGCCAGAGGAAAAAGAAGGAAAGGAGGTTGATCAAATAGCAGCAAAGGATGGGTAACAAGAACCAGAGTCAAGTTTTCCAGGCAAAAGGAGAAATTTGGCAGGCACATCGAGCTCAGGACTACTTTAAATGGCCTATTTAAGGAAAAGTGCTGAATATGCATCCATTCAGGTGTCTTTATAACAGCTTAAATGAGGTACTGAATGCTAGTGCACCCCCAATAGGAACATAAACAGATGATGCTTGTGGCTAAACATAAAGATGCTATCTCTAAGGCAGTGTAAAAAGGCAGAGAGGCAAAGAGACAGAGACTCAGGACAAATCTCAGTCTCTAAAAAAGCATAAGGAGGAATAATTAAAAGAACAAGTGTTGTTGATTAGGGATGTTGAAAGCTAAAATAGTCCACATAAACAGTTAATTACATGTCTGTGTCATGGATCATTTACATCAGACTAAACAGGACACACTGAGCCTTCTGAAGTGAGGGAAGGGGCTTTCTTTAACACAGCCTCTCTGTTCCTATTCCATCCACTGCTCCTTTCTTTAAGTTCCATATTCCCATCCTCTCTTTTTTTCCCCTTCTCTTTTTCCCTGTTCCCATTTCCCTCCCTAGCTGTTCTTAGTAGAAGCAGAACTCCTTTTGTACGTATAAGCATAAAATGCTCGTGAGGGTTGGGTGGCAGAGCAGGTCTGCCAGCACACAGCAGACTGCTGGCTCCTAGAACCCACTGCTGCACTTGTCAAACAGCCAGCAGTACAGCTGGACTCAGCAGCAGCCAAACTGTGTGAAAACCATCAGTGCTGAAAGCCCTGCAGTGCAAAGGCAGAGCTGAGAGTGCGGTGTTAGGCTGTGTCAGGTGGCTGAGGCAGGAGCTGGAAAGGATTTTTTAACATTTTAAATGTTTTTTTCCCCTCTCCCTAAGTACATAACCCTTGCCAGGTGCAGAAACCTCTGCCAAAATCCCAAATCTGAACAGTCAGTGGCCACCAGATTAATGCCTGAAGCCTGCAGTTGTGATTTATACCACACATTTAACAGACCTGCAGAGAATGTAAAACCAAAAATGACTTTATCACACAGAGAAATGAAAGTGTAGAAAAAAGGAGAGGGGAATGAAGCCATACCGTCCCTGTCTCTGCAGCTTCAGCCTGGATAAGTTTCTCATTAGGATTTTTCCTTGGCAGAGGTGGCTCTGTTGGCTTCTTCTCATAGACTCTTCGTTTCGTTGACATTTTGTTGGGACATTCTCCTCCCTCAGAAGATATTACACTAAGTTGCCTAGTTAAACCAAAAGAGAAAAGGGTAATACTGTGACAGTGCTAAAGCAAGACTGGGCTGCAGCAGATTGGACTTATTCCCTGCTCTTCTGCCCTGTTCCTACACCAGCCTTACTCACAGCTATGGGCACATATGCTACCCCTCTGAATGTTCAGTGAATGTTCAGTGAAGTTCCCTGATCCCAGAAATACAGCACCTAAGAAAGGCTGTGGCAGGGCCCAAGCTCTTTGGGAAAGGCTTTTAGAGGTTTCAATGCAAGAGAGACATTTCAAAGCTTTCCCCTGAGCTTCTCTGTTTTCACATCCCCAGTAGCTGGACAGCATCTAAGGGTATGGTTATGAAAACTTCTAAAGATTTCCAAGATTTCCAATGGAAAGGCATAACATGCAAGAAGGTTTCTTTACCGTGCACCTGGGAGCAATTTAGTGTTGTGTGGGTAAATAGATACAGTGGGGTTACCTGAGAAACAGAGAGTTGTTCTCAGAGATCGGTTCAGTTTGGAGTAACAGGAGGATTTCAGGAATAGATGTTTGATCTTCTTTACATGTTCTTTCACGTTTGTTTTCAAAAGGACATTAAACCAATTCATTTATAAGAAGAAACTAAGGGAGCTAAAGTCCAGACTGAGAAGCGGTCTGTGAAGAACACCTTTCAGATGTGTTTCACCCCAGACACTGACTATAAACACATGAACCTCATGTTTACCTAAGAAACTGTTTGCGGGCCTCGTTTGTCACTGGTTCATTGTCTGCCAGATCAGTGTGGATGCTGAGGGTATCTTCAGCTAGCAGGACTTCTTCCTCCTCCAACACTGCAAGATAAAAATCACATCTCAGATTTTCTGCTGAATAAAGTAGAAAGCACAGAAAAAGGTGGCTATACAAGGCAAGACTCATGAAAAACAACACCACAGCAGGAAAATCATAGCACAGAAAACTCCCCCGGAGTTTTGATAACATCCCTTCTGTGCATCACTTCTAAACAAACTGCAAAGATCTTGGCTGCCAAATGCACTTCCCTCAGATTCCTCCAGCACATCAGAAACGTTAAGCCATGGTGTCATAGTTGGTTCTAGGTAAAAATCACTTCTAGGGCACGCTCTAAGGCGTGATCTTGGGATGGGGGAAGTCACGTCAGGAGCTACTGCAAGCCTCTGCTGTCACTAAAAGATGTCATGAATGTTTCTCTCTGCCTGTCTGGAGGGAAGTAGTGCTGCAATCAGAGCGTGGGAACACTGTCACGCAGAGGAAACATTTTCCCAAATGCTTTCATCTTGTCTCATTTTGTCAGAATCAAACCAAGCTGAAAAGTTACCCAAGATTAAAATGTCAGCTGAATTTTGTTACACGAAAAGAACAAACACCATACAGAGGAAAAAATGCAGACTCTGGGTAGCCCCTCTGATAGCAAACCCAGTTTGCTCTTGGCTACTTCCATTTTCCTGCTGAACTTGACCTTGCTAATTGTAAAATAAGTTCCCAACTTTTAACGTAATTTCTCACAAAATGATTGCTTGTTTCTATGACAAACCACATGAAAATCTGAAAGGCATTTGCGAAAGCATTCACCAGTACCACAGACCTGGCCATAGACAATCATTTTCCACGGCTCTGCAGAAAGGCAAAAGCCAAGCTGTCATGTAGAAGCTGGGGACACTTTATACAGAGAAAATATCTGTGATGTGGTTGACAGAAAGAGACACATTCTAAGGAAGAGCAATACTGTACTTGTCAGTTCGTCCTCTTCAATGTCTTCATCGAGTGCATAATTTCGCAGGAATTCTGCAAAGGCCTTGTTTTGTTTCAGAAGGTCTTGGTAAGATCCCATTTCAGAGATTTTACCGTCTATCAGGACAATGATATGGTCTACCTGAGGCAGGAAGCTGATGCCATGAGTCACCAGAATTCGAGTCTGGAGAGGGAAAGAGAGAAAAAAACCCTACATCTCCTCGTTGTCACAGTGGGGAGTAACACTGCTCAGCAAGCCAAATCCTACCATATTTTTTGGGCAGAGAGTGAGTTATCATGTCAAGGTGAAATGTCAAGGGAAATACACTGCCACTGTAAGACAAAATAGCTTGGAAATATGTACATGAACTTACTGCATACTGATATAACCACAAAGGTAAGTAAATTGAGTGATCATTTGCCCCTTCCCTTTCTTTGCAGCCCTTCTCTTTTGAGCACTGAGACAGTCTGAGATCATAACAGGGACAGAAGGAGGGGCAAAGAGATTGCAGTTTGGTTTTATACTGTCAAAAACCTCTGTAAAATCAGTAAGCTGTTACAACTTCCCCACTGTTCTGCCTCCAAGCACCAACAAGCAACACTGAGCTAACAACCTTTACAAGTTTCTGCAAATGTCTTGTTTTTGGAGATCTCACAGTAGGGATTTTAAAAGACAGACCAGGCCTCTGACTCTACATGTTCTGACTAGATCATATCACTTCTGGGCATGCCTTAATAGCAGCTCACTGCAGAGTCTGTGCTGTGGGGAAAAGGTGTCCCCGTTGCCAATGAAACACAGAAACTCGGGAATGATTCAGCACTCGGTGGTGAAATAGTTTTCCTGTTACCCATCAGTGTTTCTGAGTTTGCGTGCATTTTCAAGAGGATCTAAATGCCATCTTACTTTTCCCTTAAGTATCCCATCTGGACCAATAACTTTGTCAAAGATGTGCTTTGCGACATGTGAGTCCACGGCAGAAAGAGGATCATCTAACAGGTAAATGTCAGAGTTGCTGTACACTGCACGAGCCAGGCTCACTCGCTGCCTCTGGCCACCTGAGAGGTTGATGCCCTGAAAGGAAAGAGGAGAGAACAAAACATATCACACAACTCTGTTCCAACAACAGCTATGACTTTTTATGGCTCTCACTCAGCCAAACACACGGATGCTAAATTGAAACATGAGACGCTAAAGAGAATAACTCACTCTGAGCCAGAGACAGGAACAGAATGCCTCTAAATCTGTTTGTTCACTGCCAAACTTCCACTCATCCAGCAATCTGGAGATGGAATAAGCCTCTTGCTTAATAAAACTCCTAAAGGGAGCTGTTAAACAGCAAAACCATAAAAAGGAAGACTGTCAACCAGGATGCAAAATGCAAATGTTCAAAGCAGGATTGTAGCACCTGGAACATCTTCCCCAGCCCTCATCTTACATGAAAATCCACACAGCCATCCCACTTCATGACATCCACCAAAAATTTAGTGGCCTGGGAAAAGAAAAAAATCCCTGTTGGTAATCACAGATGTAAAAGTTAGGCAAAAGGAGGTGCTAAGGGATGATTATACCACTTTTTCACTTGATGCACACCATATGGTCCCTTCCTTTTTATCCCTATAGGAAAAGCAAGGACTTTGAATATTCTAGATAGGTGCACCTTTACAGCTGGACAAGTGGAGGATGCTCTGACCTTCCAGAGCTAGATGTTTAATTATGCATCACAGGACAAAAATGTGCTTAAAGTTAGGAACAAGTTTAAGTCCAACTGCCTTCCGTGAAACTGCCCTGTGTGTTTCAGTGTTGATTGTAGCAGGGATGCCATTGGGAGTATCAAACCAAATCAAGTGCTGACTTCACAGCATTCTCCCTTTACCTAGAACAGGAATCACCAAGCAGGTCTGACTTGAAAATAAATAATTACCTTCTCTCCTATCTCAGTCTGATCTCCTCCTGGCAGCACTTCCAGGTCAGTTTTTAAAGCACAGGCCTCCAGGACATTTTGGTATTTTTGTTCATTATGAGCTTGGCCAAACAAAATGTTATCTTTCAGTGTGGCATTCTGGATCCAGGCTTGTTGAGGCACATAAGCAACAGAACCCTTGAACAAGGAGGAAGAAAGGAAATCTCTGACTCATAATGTGTACCAAGTCATGCTTCCAATTCTGGTTAATATCTGCAGCACAGAGATATAGCTCCTGTTTGATATCCAATCACATTCTACATATATGTGTGTAAATGGCTGATATAGTTGATAGAATCAGGAAAAACATTTTCTAAACCTCTTCATAGCTGAACAGGTGTGGGCAAAACCCAAATAAACAGGCAGACAAGCTGGCAGAGGAGCAAACAGAATTCCCTCTGATAAGCATTATAAGCAGTGACAAGCATAAGCAGCACATTTCCATACCACTGTTAAATAGCATCATAAACATTACCAACCGTCACAGCCACTTCTCCTTCCAGCTTTTCCATTTCACCCAGGAGAGCAGACACCAGAGAAGACTTCCCACAGCCGACATGGCCAACAATGGCAACCAAAGCACCACTGGGGATCAACAGATTTATACTGTGGAGGAAATAGGCTGGAAATTAATTAAACATTAGTTTACTAAAGACATTATGGGTCTTTAAACCAGGGCTGAAAATACACAGTGACAGATCAGCCTGATCTCAGCCTGACTGGAAATAACAAGCATTGCTTGGCCACTGGATTTCATCTCCCTTTCCTGAGAACTTTCCCAATTGAAATACTTTACTGTTTTTTCCACTATGTTTTTAAAAATACTGCTTAAGCTCCTGGTTTTAAAGGTGAGTCGATATGGAAACAACTGATGGACACGGTCTCTTTGCCATCAAAGTGTCTTTCATTAATGAAACCAAGCCAAACTTCTGTTTGCACAGATCCTGATGCAGAACTAGGGCTCTAATTTTTACGCAGGTTTTTACTAAGCAGGTGGTTGATGTTTTGAATGCTGTAAGAGCTTTTTTATTGTGGTTTGAGGTTGTTTTGTTGCTTAAAAAAAAAAATTAAAAGCAGGAAAACTCAAAAAGCACTACAATTTTATTTCCCCACTTTTCTTTCCTTCTAGCTGAGATTTGCCTTATTGCTACACTTTAGGAAGTCGTTGGGTAATTTTCAGGTCCAGGTGGCTAGTAATTTGAGCTGGAGATGCGTGGTTCTTTCTGAAATAAACCCCAGAACACTGAAGCCAATCTAGCTGCAGATTTGGTGGCATGAACCAAACTGGCTCCTTTGAACTCTAAGCCTCTTGCTTGTGGTCTATCCATGTATAACCTGTTAGCATAATACACTCAGCACTGCAGCTCCTTACACTGAGAATTCTAAGAACACTTAACAGGTTCCTGTGATTTTTGATTCGACAACAACGTGTAACGTAAGGAAGTGGATGCTTCAAGTTTTGTTCCATCAGAATCCAATCTGATTGTCCAATGCTTCATCTAAAAAAAGTCAAATTGAGCCTTTCTTTCCCTTGGTAACTATTTTATGGTAGTTGCTGTGGAGTTAAAGCCTTAACAGCACTGTTCTGCAAAGCCTAAATACCACAAGGCAGGAGAGATGCACATATAGGATGTGAGGAAAAAACTTCTTCCAGAACTGAGCCTACAGGTATTACTAGACATCTTTCAAACAAACCTCCCAGGAGCCAGAAACCAGGAAGCAGGTAGACGTATTGCAATTGCCTAAAGAAATCTTACTCTTTCAAAGATGGCTTAAGCTCCTTTCCCCAGCTGAACATCGCATTTGTTACACTGATGGCATTGCCTGTATGACAAAAACACAACAATAGAGAAGGCAGAAAATGTAATACACAGAACAGTACAGCTGAGGGACTGGCAAACAGAGAATCTTTCTTTATGGATGTTTTATGTACACTGCAGTTCCCTTTTCTACTGGCACGGGAAGCGCAGCCTCATGACTGTAGGTCACAAGACAGGCTTGCTCAGAGTGAGAATAACTGCTCACAGCATAAGCTATAGACTGAGAAGTTACAGACCTATGGAGCTGGAAAGCTGTCCTGCTTCACCCTCCTCCAGTGAGGCCTGTCCCAACATTTGCTGCTCAGAATCCCTTGCAAACTGTTAGCACAGCTTTACTTAAGAGCCCACTTTCAAATTGGTAGGAGACTGGTACATGCTGTTGACTTTGATGTATTAGATGAAACTTGCCTCTGCTCAGCTTTTGCTTGCCACACTACCAAGTTACAGATCTACAGGCTCTCTTTACCTCCTGGTGAGGTGGTGTATAAGTGTAATCACATGACAGCCACACAGTCCTCTCTCCTCCTTCTCTGTCTATGGTATCACACATGAGAGAGATTTCAAACCACAGTATCATCAAGGTGTATGACAGGAGAAAACGCATTTGTTTTAGACTACCTGGTCTGCTCTTTGTTTTTAGGATACTGTTTCCAACAGAAGAAATCAAAACCCTTTATAAGGTCCCCGGGCATTTGTGCAGTGTGCAAAAGGTCTGAGCAGGTCTTGTTGTCCCTAGTCTGTGGATGCACTTCATTATTCAGTACTGTTAGCATCCAGTACATTGCAGATGTAAACTCCAGCCCAAAAGCTCAGCTCAAAGGTAAAAAATATAGCCAGCAACCTCTGTAATTTCCACATGGCCTGAACAACAAACACATACTTTCCAAAGCAGCAGGTTTTTTTTAAAAAGATCCCAAGATTATTGTTATTTTCTTTTTGCCTTTTTTTCATAACTCAAAGTCCAAATCCAATACCAAGATGTTCATTCATGTAGTAGCATAGCTTAGAAAAGTACTGAGTCTTTACCTGGTGCAATAATTTTTGTTTCCACACAATTCGGATCAAGTTCATCATGACTCAGGAACTGCTGAATCCTCTTTAAGGAAACACTTGTCTAAGAAAAAAGAGCAGCGTTATTGTATCACTCTTTTAATGAGGCCTTAATGCTCTTATGACTGCAAAAGAAAGCATTCAGAATGGCTTAAGCTTTCACCCCATGGGCTTCCTGAACAGTGACTCATTCTTTCCCTGCAATCAGTCTTACACTGAAATTCAAGCTTTTAACTGTGAAATTTCTTAGATCAAGCTGAGTTCATCTGACTGAAGCAAAATTCACACAGACATGCTTACTCAGATGATGTCAGGCTTTACAGTAAAGGGCAGCAGGAGAGAAAGGATATTAGAAAGAAAACCATCTACTAGGCAAGTGCATTCCAGAAATCAAGGACGTCTGGGGTTCTTTTCGTTCAAGTAGTTTAAAACAACTTATGCAGCAGATCCTCCTTACCTGTGCAAGGTTGCTAATGACTTGTGGCAGCATATTGAGGGGAAACTTCAAAATATTAAACAAGGAGAGGGAGACAAAAGCCTTTTCTGCATCCAGGATATTCTTCTCATTCACTGAGACATACACAGAAAACGTTGTCAGTGCCACCTGGAAGCCAGAAGGTGAGTTTACTACAAGGCAGATGGAATATTTTGACATGTTGAAAGGCAGTCAGGCCTGGTAGGCATCTCTGACACAAAAGTCTCAACAGCAACGTTGAGTGAATTCTCCATTTCTGACCTTTTCAGCATGCCTTAAGAATCACAGGGCACATGAACAAGTTGATACAAAACAGGGCACATGAAATAAAAATCACTTTTGGGTCACTAATGGCTACTTTTAGTTAAAGCAGGAGATTCAAGAGGCGAACTGGAGAACCTGAATAAATAAAACCGAGAAGCTGTTATCTGGCTGTGGTTTGGCTGCACTTCCAACTCCACCCAACCAAGTTTTCCCATTGTAAACTGAACAAGACATTGATCAATAGGAAAGGGAGTAAAATCCAAGTTTTTTTTTTCTGATTTACTGTATGACAGGGACCATCCACTGTGGGTGGGACCATCCTATGCAGTAAACAGGGAGCAGGAATAGCAATGGGTATTTAAGAAAATGTAATAACTTGAGGGGAACATGAAAGAGGCAAGATCTTCAGGCCATTACAAATATTTCTGCAGGGTTGGGCCTTTGATCTCATGAACAGTTGGCTAGGAATATTTTTGACAAAGCATTTATCCGAATGTTTTTATTCAGCAAAACCAAAACCCTTTCTGCAAAAGGGATCACAGTGCAATGAAGCAGGAAATAGAGGGGAAAGAGAAAAGTGAGGAAAAAAACCACCTCAGAATTGGCAATGTATCATATGGGCTTTATTTTTTTACATTAAATCAATCTTTTTTTAGGTTGTAGCATAATTTAACGACTCCCTCTCCCACTAGAAAAAGCAAGGCACTGTGCAGAAAAGGTAGAAATGAGAGCTTAAGACAGATGTTGTCCTGACTGACTCAATTAAGGTTTTTTTTTATTTCTGCTATTCACAAATATCTCTGAGGTTTCAAATTCTAGTTTCAATTTGTTATGGGAAGTACTTTGAAGTGGTTGCAAATTCTCCTGAGACAGCTATTCCCAGCTTCCACTGGCAGGCTTTATCAAGAAAGACTTTAATACCGAGTAACAAAAAAGGCTTGAGAGAGCAGGGAACTTTGCTTCAAAGCATGTGGATTTCTGTATATTTTTTATAAGTATTTACATTTTATTCCTATGTACTTTTAGCAAGCAGAAGGCCTCACACTTATCCTTTAAGGATGTACATGTACAGCTTAGAAAGTCACAGAGATTCAATTTACCAGGAAGGGTGCGCTGATCCATGCAAAGGTGGACAAGGAATTGAGATAAGCAGATTTCTTCAAAACTCGCAGCTCATTCTTTCGTATCTCCGTCACTTTCTGTGAAAAGGATGGCTCCCAAGCATACAGCTTCAGCACCTTGATGCCACCCAGAATCTCGTTCATTAATTTAATGCGGGAGTCTTTGTATCGCATTTGTTCCACCTAAGTTGTTAGCAAACACACAGGAGACAGTGTCACAGGGGTGATCAGAACAGAGCTTTCAAGGTGTCTCACGGCTGTGATGGTCCTTGGGCTTCATTTAATTAACTGTTACATTAGGGATTTGCCAATGGCCAAGGGGTGAGGCCAAGAGCCTCCAGTCCAGAGATCCCTGGGTTCCAACACTGTCAGTGTTCTAGGTCAGCCCAGTTTTTAAGGGGTTATGGACAAATGCTGGAATACAAGAAGTTCCACTTAAAAATAATAGTTTTCCTTATCAGTAAGCTTACTGTACAAGTCTCCAAAGAAACCATAAATCAAAGAAGATGGGTGAAAAAGCAGAGTATAAAAGCTTTCCAGTCATCTTCACTGTTAGGGGTTCTGTTTTCAAACCATCTTAAAGAAAGATTCAAGCACTTCATAAAAACATTACCCTACTTCTTCCTTTGATTTCTTCAGATTTTTTTTTCCTGATATGCACAGTCGTGTTTCTCAGGGCTTCCCTTGAAAACTGTGGTTTCTCTAGTATCTTTTTTCCCCCCCTAGACATAGTGCTTCATTCAGCTGCTTAAAAAAAGAAGTTTAAAACCCCTGCTCAGCTGTGTAGATAAAATGAAAACCCGTGTTCACACACACTTGAACACCAAGTTACACAGCCCTGAGCACCTTACAATGGGCAAGGGAGAGAAGGAAAGTTAATACTAACATGTCAGCACCCAAGAGATTTCATAGTAAGTCTGGATGTCTCTTTGAGGCATGTAAGAATAACACTCTGTTACTGAGGCTGTGCTTAAATGTCATAAGTTATATTTGTTTTCCTTTTTTTTATATTAAAAACTTGATTTTTTTTTTTTAAATCTTCCAAACAGACACTGATAGGCTGCACAGCACAAGCCACTTATTAGATTTTTCTAGCACAAAGCCAGAGGGCACTATTATATTGGGGTTTTTTTTTCAGCGCTCGCTGACTAGAGACTACTAAGACTACAAAGAAAAGAATAAAGGATCCTTTTACCTTAGGATAATAATTCAAATTTTGCCCAGCTCAGTAGCAGCAAAACTCAATCCTGGTTATTTAGCATAAAAACCAAGCTGCCAGGTTTCAGTTCCCACCCCTGAAAACAGTCATTCACAGCATGTATTTGCCCTTTCCCTAGACACTCCTAGAAGAAACAAAGTGAAGGGATATGGAGACAAAGGAACTTCTTGCTAATCTGAGAGCTGTTCCAACAGTGTGAAGAGTCACTGACTCAATGCCACACCTTTCCTTTAAATAGCATTCAATTCACTGTGGAAAAAAAATTATCTGAGAGGATTGAGTTATTAAATGTATCGGGACAGTCTTACTCATTGGTGCAAATGGCAGTTCATGAAAGGCCATGACAACTGCTGATGCCTTCATCTCTCAGCTAATTCAAGTAACATCACCTTCTCTCCTGGTTCCTTACCTGGAATGCTCTGGTTTTCATTGCTATTGCAGCATTAAATGGGATAAGTAAAACCATCACAGCAACTCCTGCCAGCACAGAAGGCCCTAAAGTCTTGATTGAAGGAAAAAAAGGGTAAGTTGATGTTGTACCAAAGTGCTGCTGTTCCCTATGGTGAACATTAAAACAACAGCAGGTTATACAAATGGAAATCAATGTTTTACATGAACAAATCAAGCATTCTGATTCCACAGAACTGTGAGGGAGGAAACAGAAAAATATGACAGCATCCACTTTGAATTATTGTGATGCCAGTATTGGCGAAAGCAAAGAGCTTTGTGATGTGCCTGGTAAGTGGTTCCCAATGGGAGGGGAAAGTAAGTTTGAACTAATGCAAATCCAGAGTTACTGAGCAAATGTAGAAAGGGAACAAATAAGCCACATAGAAGGAACGTGCCCATCAGCTTCCCTCTAACCTAGGGAACAGTAATTACTGAATTAATCCAGTATCCTCCATGCAAAGTAAAAGCATCCAAATTGGTTTCTACCAGAGTTCAACACAGCAGTAACTCACAAAGCTGCTGCAACTTAATAGCTTTCAAGACTAAATCAATATGGTTGCATTGGTGATATCCTCCTGTGCAGTAAAACTCATTAATTGCATAGAAACATTTTAATGGTGAAAGGCAGTGCTCAAACTGAACCTGACTAAACCAGGGAGAACTTCAATGTAGCAAAGGAAAAAAAACATGATTATTCTAGGTGAGATTTGTTTCACGTTAACTTGCACAAAACTTCTTTAAATGGCATGATACAATCTATATACAAGGCTTACATTTCCTGTGTCTAGGGTTTTTGTTTGGTTTGGTTCTTAAACCATTTCCCTCAAGCTCTCATGTGTATCAACCACTGGGAACACTGTGATGAGTCTAAGACTGATCCTATCAAAGCGTGGCAGGGACAGGAAAGACATAAAAGCTATCTTTTGCTTCGAGTGCCTTCGCTTATCTGCCAGCTGAACAACATAATTAAGAGACTAATTGATCGTGTACACCAGTGCAATCTATTTTACTGCAAGGCAGAACAACATGTTTCTCAAAAAGTAGTGGTGGGTCAAATTAACAAAGGGATAATAAGCTCCCATATCATTTAGATGCGTGATGAAAAAATGTGACAGTGTCTGTACCTGCCAGAGGAAATACAAAGCTAGAAATATCTGGAGTGGTGCAGACCACAACATGTTCAGGAAAGCCACCAGGTCCATGAAACGCTGGGCATCCACTGACATCAAGTTGACAATTTCTCCAACAGTAGATGAGCGCTTTGCTGAGTTTGTGATGACTAAAGACTGAGAAATGAGAGAGACAGTGGATTCACAATCTTGATATGTATGGAGAAACACAGAGCAGCAATCCTCAGTGATTAGCAAAACAAGATACTCCCCGAGAATGTGCTTCTCTAACACAGATACAATATTCATACCTTCATCAATTCCTAATGTTCAAAGAACAAGACTTCATGAACTGGTTTGCTTGTCAGCACCTCTACCTCAAGCAGTATGTAGCATTCTGAAGTAAACCTAGTTGCATCTAATCCACTGATGATATAAACAAGCTATTCTCCTGGATCCCTTTTCCAGGTATTTCAAGTGAACCAATATTTGTGGTATATCTGGCGACCTACCAGTAAACCCAAGTTGCTAATGGCTATGACAGAGGTACTCCTAAAAACTTATCAAACCCCCAATCTTTTCTATTCCAGGAGGCTATTCTTCTTGAATATGCCTGCTCTTCCCTGTGTATTTGAGAACTGGGGCCACTTGTTTGGCTATACACTGGTGTTCCAGCCCATAAAATGCTTCCAAGTCTTACCTTTCGGTATATCACTCCAGTGATCCCAGTTCTCAGCCTCATCCCAGTAACAAAGCAGTACTGGAAATGCTGGTGAAGCATGAGTGTCTGCAGCACAGCACAGATAAACATTAAAGCCGCAATCAAAAATCCCCACCAGGCTGGGGCATCTTTGTTCTTAATGAAGCTGATTAATACACTGTTTTTCAGAAGATTAGGGAAAGAAAAGGAAAAAAAACCAAAAATAAAATCCATGCAGCAAATTTAATGGGACATAAAAGTTTCTCTCAACTACAGCATCCTGCCACATTCTCCCTCCAACCACAAAAGTAAACAGCTCTCCAGGATGCAAGCTGAGTTATGATTTCAGTCAAACAACATTGCAAAGATCCAACAGCACAACCTTAGGCCTTGCCAGTGATAAAGTCCATTTGCAAATGAGCACGAGAAACTCTGTGTTTCCCTGGAGACCCAGCATTTAAACACATGGCTCACTGTCTGAGCTCTGTTCGGCAGCCCTTCAGGGCAAGAGGTGAATGATAGGACACAGTAGGACTGTGTAGTAAAGCAGGTGAAACCAGCTCCTTAATCAAATCCTTTCCAAGCAGCCCCAGTGCTTCTGCCTGCGGTGTTTTCCCACAAAAAAAGGGGCTATATTAAAAGACACTCTCCTGGATGGATACATAAACAGTTCTCCACTCCTCTTTTTTTTTTTTTTTGTTAAATGGTAGTACTATTAACGTGGCTATTTCATCTTTTATTAACAAGCCATTTCTTAGTACACACAGCTGCTTTTCCTGCGAGACCTGCAACACCCTCACAGAGCAAACAAGCAGAACAACAGATGGCAAAGTCACGTGTTGTCAAACATCACATTTGCGATTTCAATCTGCTGACCAGAGTATTGAATCGTCAAAATATGGTAGATTTGTCACCATGGTTCAAATAACCAGCAGAGGGAAAATACTCCTGGACACTACAAATCAAGTGCCAAAGCCTTGTGTTAGAGCATGAGGTTGCTACATCTTTCTTCTTCCAGTCTGGAGAGATCTTCCTTCTGCCTTGTACCAGCCATTCAAGCTGTGAGTAGACAGCTTCTTGTAAAACCTCTTCCTTGCATGGGATTTTTAGAAACACAAAGCTATCTGAGGTGCAACCTGTCCGAAAGCCATGGCTTTTTCATTTTCTCTTACCACTAGTGGTGCATTTTCCAAGACTGCAGGAATTTAGGCTTGAGGAGAAATTCCCTATCACATGTCTGGAGATGTCACTGACAACATGTCCAGGAATTTATGTGAATTTGAGAAGTTCCCGGAATAGATACGCAATGTGTTCTCAGAAGGAAGCCAGCTGCCTCCTTTTTACTAGGGCCTTTGGAAGAAGACAGATTGTAAGCTATTAAATGTCATCATACTAGGTCGGGTCTTCTTTTTAGCGAATTTCTGGGAGTAGGTCACAAACCAGTCACAGCACAACATCATCTCAGAACACAGGTCTACACTGGTGTTAATTTTAAGAGAAAAATATAGGAGCAGGGCCTTTCTACTTTCCCCACATCCACTTGTGGCCTCCATCCAAACTTTATTCCTCGGGCACTAATAGGACTATGTGCTTTTTCATTGATTTGGAAATAAAAATACATTTTTTTTATAGAAGTGCTGTTATTGCCACTGTTACTTTCTTCTTAGTTAACAATTATCTGGTGAAAGTTTCACTTTAATACTAATAGAGGAAAAAAAAAAAAGTGGGGATCATGCAAATTCCTTTATGGATCAAGCTGAGCAACTGGTTCCCCTGGAGATGGGAAGCATAGGTGTTCCTCATACAAGGAGAGCTTGAGGACAAATCACTTTTGTCAAGAGCTCTCTTTACTTTCCTTTTTTAGTAGAATCCTATTCTCCTTTCACATGGAAATTTACTGCAACTGTGCTTTGCATGTTGTCATTGTTGTGCATCACTAAGAACACATGAACTCATCTAAATGGTACAAAAATCTTTCCCAGATGACAGTGGCATGGCCAAAGCACCGCAACACTTGAGCATCACGCTTCATTTGTGTATCAAGTCACGCTACAGTTATGGCCACCACTAACACATGTGGGTATCAGATGTACACAGACTACTGGTCCCAGCAAGCAGTGCTTTGCTTTGATTTCACAAGTAATCCTTTAGAAATGGGGAGAAATTGCTTTGGACTGCTACACAGAGCAGCAGGTAATTTGTCATTCAAAGCTGTCTGTTGGTGATGGGCGATTTATGAATCCTTCATTTCAGTGAAGCTTGCCCAATTTACAGCTTAGTCTACAATAAAAAGTTGCTGTCTCATGGCATCTCAGCAGAAAGGTGAGGGAGCACACACACACAGCACTGTGAGGGAAACTAGCTATGCATTTCAAAGATAAACACTCTGTGCCAAAGCCAAGCCTCCATGGGGACTGCACATAGAAATGACTCACACAGTAAACCGACCTTAACAGTTGGGGATTGACGAAAGAAAGTAGGTCTTGTATCAGCTTGAAGAAGGAGCCGATTAAGAAGTACTGCCCAAAGGTCCTCAACAAAGCTTTGAGAAAGGAAGGCTTTCTATTGTGCTTTTTGTCTCTGATCAGAACTTCAGCTTCCTCTGGACCATCGCCAACATGATTCAGCACATGGTTAGATTTCTTCATATAAGTCACATCATCTTTCCTAGGGGAATGAAACAAGCAATTAGAGACAACTGACAATGAGAATGTGTACAGCACTGCAGTAGCATCTAAAAGTCTGTCTCTTTCACTCCTCTGCTATTGATTAACAGCAAGACTTTCAACAAGATCTAGATATGCTCAGGGACAGGCAACTGATTACCCAAAAGAACTTGTTTTCTTCTTTGCTTTCCAAAGAAGCATCTCTGTAGTTTAGGTGCCTGACTTCTGTTGCCCATCAATAAAGATGGGGTGCTCTGGGGAATTACTTCCTCCATGAATTGCTCTCAAAGAACAGCCTGACTGCTTTTCTACCAGCAAATACTGAATCACTGTTGTTTCTTGGGGGCTGTGGGACCTACAGAACAATTTCTTGAACGTCAGCCTGGAAGGTTAAGTCCAGGTGGAGCAGCAAGAAGGAAATTAGTCTGGGGCACATAAGCCTTTTAAGAACTGATAGATGGAAAAGACATGCTAGAAATGGCGAAGACTTACAAGTTACTTTTCAAATGCCCTCTTCTAAGTACTATGAAGTGAGGTTGGATTTATGATTCTTCATAAACAATGTGCAGATTTTTCAGAGCAGGCTGGCTGCACAGTCAAATAATCCCAACAGCCTGTGAGCATTCACAGCAATCACTGTGGCTAATAGTCCACAGGCAGAAACTTGTTCACATCCTTTCAAACAAAGGCACATGCAAATCCCAATTTCTTTGCAATAAAGTCTGAGGGCAGGGACAGAGCCTAAACCAGACAATTCCCTTCTTTTTTTTTTTTTTT
>WBNH01011089.1:404324-560717 GCA_013401255.1 Urocolius indicus
TTCCCTTTTTTTTTTTTTTTTTTTTGCTCCCCAGACAAGAACAGTGTTGTCTTTGTCCTTGCAGATCAAACCTGGAGAGTTTATGAGCAAAGCCTTATTTTTCTGGCAAATCAGCCTGTTAAAATCATTGAAATATTCAAAGAAACAAGACAAGTTGCCCCTGGCTTTGTGCTATTAAAAATGTTTATTACAGGGAGCTAACAGCAACGCAATAGTTTTCTCACAGCAAAAGATCCCGAAGGGAGAAAATCTACTTCTAGTGTTTACTACTGGTAGCTAGGTGAGATCAGGTTTTCAGCAGTGTGTGACACTGCTCACACCCAGGTTTTTAATCAAAGCAAAAAGCATGTGTCTGGTTTCCATTATTTATAGCAGGGCAGATAATAGATGCTGATTATCTCATGGGAAAACACATAGTTTTCTCAGGGGTGATGACAAGGCTCTGCATCTTCAATTTGTCTTCATAAGCATAGTCTTTAAAATCAGAAGCTAACTATATATGAGGCAAAATGGATTCCAGCTCCCTCTTCTCCATCCAGCACAGCTCTAACTTTCTCAGAAGCAGCTGCACTTACCAGTAAAGTGAGTAGAGGCTTCAGCCATGCATGCAGAGAGAGCCAAAGCTTTTTATATACAACAACTTAAATCCACACTGATCTCTGCTGTAACTCATTAGTAGCAAATGAATTATTAGCAATTATTTAGCAGTAATTCACAAGACAGCTGTGAAGCAAAATGTAAAACAGGTTTTGTAGGTTTAGGAACAATAGGAATGTGATAACCATTACCATAAAGTAAGTTTAAAGCTTTAGCTATGCCAGAGTTGCAACTGATGAAGTTTTAAAAGATAAATCACTGTTATGCACGCTGCAAATATTTTTCCATGACACTTTCGACACGTGTACAACTTGACACAGCATTTTTAATGGCACAAAAGCTTTCTCAGAGCAGATTTAATGAGTTTTTTTTAAAAAGCAGCATTTAAAATGGCTCTTAAACAACTATCACGAACATTATTTGACATGAAGTAATTGAGTATAGCTACAACTGAAGAATAAGCAGAGCCATGAAGCTTTTTCCTGGTTTCACATAACTCCATCTGGAGTACAGTGATTTGCTTTGTTTTTTGCTCTTTTCCCCCACCTTAGAATCATTAATGTGGTCGCCACAAAATTTTACCTGAGCTAAACGCAAGGTAGAATTTATGGTTAAATTCATTGCCAACTGGCCTCAGTTTGTGTGAATAACTTCCAAATGCAAATGCAATGAATCCCATGACAAAACTCCAGGCATGGTTTCTGGTTTCCTAGCAAAATTTTTCCTGGACCCCAGGCATTTCTTCACAATGGCTGTGCTCTCACTATATAAAAGCCCTGGGGGGAGCAAGATTTATGTCTGTGCAAAAAGATCAGAACCCAGACAATGCACGTTATTTCACACCATAAAAATAGAGACATTAAGACAATAACAACCAAACAACAAAAAACCCAAAGTAAAACCTCAGTGCACACAGGCACAGGGGGTTAGTGGACAAGCTGCTGGTGTTAGTGCTGGAAACTTTTCAATTTTCGGCAGTGCAGTAGAACTCTCCACATCATCTTTAAGCCTTGCCAAGAACCTTACAACTCTCTCCTAATATCATCACATAATGGAGTCTTCCCAATTTGGCAAGGATTTGCACAGAACAGAGAAAATCCTTCACATAGAGAAGAAATCTCCACAATGAAAGGAAATGGAAGTATAAGGTCTCCTCCTTATTGACATTCTTCATTTGAAATGTACTATTATCACATCTGTTTGTTTGGAAAAGTTTTGGACACTAACCAGTAGGAGAAGGAAATGTAGTTGCACAATAGATAATTTCTTAAGACTAGATTAGGACAAACAGGCAATAAGAAGGATATCCTCTTCAGCATGGAAGTTCTGACCCTCATCCCTTTTCCATCAGACACTATGGGAATTTTGCAGCTAACTTTCTCAGCAACTGGAGTAGATTCTCAGCTCTTCAAGTGGGATATCTCTTCCTGCCTTTCATATGTTTAGAGTTCTGTATCTTTACTGCTAAGAGGCAAAGAGTGGCTCACTGCTAAGAGCCTTCAGGCTAAAAATAGCATCAGGCCAAAAAAAGTCATGACAGGGATGATGAGATGAGGAATTCCTTTTGGTTTACAGTGCCTAGAAGTTGTGCTCTAACATGCCTAGGAGGGATGCAATTATGGAATTAGGCATCTACCAGCTCAGTGAAGAAAGTTGTTCCTTCTCTACAAACCAACCAAGTCAATCCCTTCTGCTTGTGCATCTTCAGCCCTTCTCCACATGGTAAATGACATCACCTGCCCAGGTAGATTTTAAGCACCTAAAGAGCACCTTGGCAATACACAAGCCCCAGAGGACTCCTGCCCGCCTCTGCCTAGACACCTTAAATTAAGCAAATTTGTCTGTTGAATGAATGAAGAACAGACAGGTTGAAGAGGCAGGTGCTATTTTTAGTTGTCTTATTTACAGGGATGAGCAGCTTATGTTGAAACAACTCAGTTGTATACTTACTGCTTGCACTTTGCTTTTTCTTTGTCCCACTCTTTACTTAGTTTTTGCACAATAACTTTTGAAGTATCATCTTCATTCAGCGACCACAAATCTTTATCTTCAAGTGGCCTTTTGTACCCCAGAACTGCCATGCTGCACACATAGAGAAAAACAGCCCAATTCAGTTTGGCTAATAAAGCATTGCTGCTAACTCTGGTACCATTAAGCTCACAAAAGCAAGATCTATCTCCACAGAAAGGGTGATAATTATACCTCCCTTTCCATTTGTTCATTATATTGATGTTCTCTATTAAGGACATTACAGAGTTTTGATTACACATATTTTACTGAAAACATCATTCAGGAAAAACAAAAAAAAGGACAATAAAACCCAACTACCAGAAGCATTTGAATGAAATCATGGTGTTAAATGAAAATAGTGAGGCTTTAGAGGTGAAAATAACTAAGTCTACGGGGAGTAACTCTCAGAGGTGAACAAAATGCAAAACTGAAGCTCACATGAGTTAAAGGAAAATCCTATTTCTCTGCAAGCTACAGTTCCTCAGCTGTAAGAAGAATTTTGTCAAGGGACACAAACATGTAGCTGCCAAGAATCTCAATGGGAAAGCTGAACATTCAACCTCTGGAAGTTTAGAAATATCTCACTCTCTCATTAACAAGAGAGAGCTATTGCCAGGACAATAAAGCTACATGGATGGAAGAATGGAGAACTCAACACTCTCAACCATTACAGAAAAACTGGGTCTTAACATGATCTTTGACAGCTGTTACACTTCTTTGTCATGGAGTAGTATTATGCTCAATCTCAAAAATGCATTTTTAATAAACATTATATTTTGACAGCAGTATCAGTTGGTGGCAGTCATTTTTATGTGTATATATATATATAAAACACGGTTTACTTTCCCTGTCGCACAGAAAATGTCCTTGTAAAACACCATTCAGCTGTGAATCTCAACAGAAAACAAAATGCATCCTGAGATGGGTTAAAGATTGCCACAATTACATCTTGTGGAACAGTCTTACATCCTGGTTTAGGTTATACCCTAGCACATAGTAAGCACAACCAGGCTGTACACACTATTAGTCACACCACAGTTGTTGCCACTACTCTTCAGACATTTGGGTAGTATGAGCACTTTGAAAGCTCTTTCTAAAAAGGCAATGGGCCCTCTTTAGGAGCTGACACATCTTGGATGCAAGAGCATCCAAGATCAACTACTTACAGAAGGAAAAAAAAACCCTCTGTATTGCTAACTTTGTACAACATATATCACAAGTAGAGTTGGGAGTTGTCAGCTGTCCAACAGCGTGAAGAGAGAAGCTCACCTTGTAAACCACCAAAATGTCAGTCTTGACAAGAAGCCTGAAGTTAACTCTGGACATGGATTCTATAATAAAGTTATAGAGGGAAAAATCCCAAAATAAATAAAGACATTTACCATGACTTTAATAAGAAGACAGTCAATTTTGATCAGTTTTGGCACATTATATGGTATATTACATGTATGCACTCCTAATGAGACTTTAAATTGATTTCATTTCCTATGTCATGCAGAACTCTTTTTATCTTTAAAAATTGCTTAATCTGCTGCCTTGAACTCACACATATAAAATGAAATGTCATTCTATAGTTTCAGAAATTTCCATTTTAAGAAACAGACTCTACTTTGGACTAGATGATCTCTAAAGGTCCTTTCCAATCCCTACCATTCTACTTCTCTCTCAGGTTGGTTCAAACATAAATCCAATTACAGAGACCCTTTTATGAATTGGAGAAGAAAATTAACCCATGACACCCATAATATATCTTCTGTTATTAATGTTTTTCTGTAGCTGTTCTCAACACATACAGAACTCATTTATTAAGACAACCCTTACAGACTAACTCTAAATGAATGTTAAACAAGTAGACCACCACCACCTCCACAAAACTCACTCTTGAAATAATTGGTATTATTACATTTCAGTGTTCATAAATGTAATTTAAAGTGCTGGGAAGCAGTATGTGTGAGAGCTGCTTTCACTACATAGCTTCCACTCATTACTGATGTCACATAAAAAGGAAAAAGGCTTCAAACCCCAGTATTATTCTCCATACCCAGTGTTTCATAGGAGAGTCATTAACTACTGCAATCTCAATGACAATCCAAAGCTGTTTTCAGTGGAACTCTCAAAACATGGTATCATCTGTAACATGCAAATGAAGCAAAGTGAAAATACTTACAGGATCTGTATTAACAGGGGAAAAAAATGGAGGCTTTTCTTTAAAACATGAAAGGACCAACTCAACGATTATCAAAGCAAAGTAGATGTAAAACGTGGTAAACCTGAATCTTTCATTTACATGGTCCTAGAGGGAAAGAAAAACACCAGAAATGGTGGGTGTTATTGTGCTTACCATTCTCCCACAACACACATACACACACAAAAACTGACTTTTATCACAGCTTCTTTTGCCAACTCTTTTCTTCCTCTACAGTCAAATGTTGCAAAATAGTTGCTAACAGGAATTATCTTACAAAAATATGCACTCTTACAAAAGTATGTACTCTGTAAAGTGCCTCAGAACATGCTTATCTCCAAGCTTTTCACTAAATTCTGTCAAGTTCAAAGTGCTTTATACATCTTCACAGCATGCAGACACTCTCTGGAATCAGGGCTACATGACATCCTTTTAAATGTCCTCCAGGGATTCTTGCAAAGATCATGTCTTAAGCATAGGAATTGTCAACCCAGATCAGAGAACATCCATTTACTTTAGTATCTTGTCACTGACAAGCAGTGTTAAATACTTCCACAAGAAGCTGAAAAAAAACCCCACTGTATTGCATAATAACAGTTCCATCTGCTCTAGAAATATTTCCTTTCCTACTTATATGAGTCTGCAGTTGACTTAAAACTTCCTGCTGTGAGGGTATATCCCTTATACAGCTCTTTCATATCCTAATTCAGTTGTGAATGCTCTCATTGTTCACTTAAATTTTTTTTTCAAACCTTAAGTGCAAGAGAAAGAATATTTTTGGCAGTTGCAAGAAGAGAAGAAACGTTACCCACAACTCTTCTAAGGCTCTGCACCCATAATTTTCAGTTCATTAAGGATCCAAACACCGATAGTCTAATATTGGTACTTATACACCACTACTACTACAGTTTTCAAATTGACTTTAAGTGGTGTTTGAAAGGGTCTCAGCAGGATTGCAGCTATTTTCTGAAGAAGCTCTGCACAGACTGTCATTTAAGGTTTAATCGAGTTTCCACTAGAATATTTACAACAGCCTGGTATAGCAAAATCCTGGCTAGAAGGAAAATGATGCTAATAGTTACCCCCTCCCCCAAAAAAGTAAGCATTAAAAAAAGCAGAAGTCACCAAAAATAATCAACACTGATTTCACTGAGGAGAAGCAATCACCTCACTGTTTTTCAAATACTCTCACTCCCAGTCCTTGATGATTTAATCACTGAAGCAATCTGCTTTGTCCTACTTAGTGAAATTAGTTTCTGTGGAAAACATAACAACTTTCTTTCTGTGGGAGAATCTGCTGCGTTTTCAAACAGGAATCATAACAGCCCAGGTTTCTTGCCCTCTCCCTCCAACTTTCTGTTCTCTATTTACAGACACAGTTGGAGTCAAAATGGTGTCCTCAGCACATCAGACACTGACAAAAGAAAGCCTATGGAGATGTACATTGTGGCCAAGCTGCCTAAGCAAGAAAAGAACATTACATATTAAAACGTGTCATCTCTGATCAGTACCCATTGCTATTTAAGTGTAGCAGGGGAAGGGGGCTGTAAAAGGGAACAGAGAAGGGGAAAAAAGAGAGTCTATTATATATACAGTGTTGTTACATCTCTCACATGTCTATCAGGTTTCCAGGAGAGCCTTGGGCTGAGCAAAATCTACTTTTTGACATTGCATGAGAAATCCCAGCTCCCTTCAAGTTACACAAGTCTGAGTCAAGGCAACGGAACCAAACTTCTCTTTCTCTCTGGTAAAAGCTGGGCTCAGATCTGACTCCAAACTTGGTGCTTCATTCCCTTTGCAGAGATGTTTAATGCTTTGTTTCCCGTTCTCCAAATGCTAACAAGGATGGCACGTTACCTGGGTGGTTGTAGTTATGATCTTAGAGCGGAAAGGCCCCACGGCACAAAGCACAGACAAAAACCAGAAGATAATGAGCACTCCAGAAGACTGAACTCCTCTCAGCCTTTCATATTGAATAAGCAATGTAGCTAACAGCTGTAAAAGTAAATACAGGAACACGTGAACACAATCCTGTCCCACTCCTCCTCCTATTCACACTCTCATTTGGCAGCTATTACAGCCAGACAGCAGGATCCCTTTGAAATAAGGCTCCATCATAAATTCACAGAAGTCAGTGGCAAAAGCCCCTCTAAGGAAAGCAGTGAATAACTTTATTAAATAATTTGCTTTTACTGTTTTCAGAGCCTCATTTGCAGAATTCAATTTTAAACCCAGACTTTGTACCTAGGGCTAGGCACAATTAAATACTAGCGACAAACACTTCAACCAAACATAAGAGCTGTCATGTCTCCAGTCCAGATGGGCAATCATGACCACAAAATCAATCAAATCTTGGAAAACGAGATTAAAAAAAAAAAAAAAATCTAGTCAAGGGAATTAAAATATTAATGGGCAACTTTTGCTGCTTCATTTTTCAAACCATAAGCCACAAGTCTGTTTGTTATTTTAGGCAAAGCACATTTCCTTTCCGTTTCATGGAGGAGCAGCCACCAGACAAAAGACACGGTTTTACAAAGTCCAACACAATACTGAACAATGCACAAGCTATGTTCTGTCATATCTCCCTATTTAGGCAAAGTCATATCCAAATTGGCTCCACACCTCGACCACAAACCTCAAGAAACAGGTGAGAGCAAGGTGGGAGGCACAACAATCTCTCCATTATGAAGATTTTCATTTACCTAGGTGAATCTACATGAGAGATCTGTAACTGTGGCCTTTTGGGTAAGCAAAATTTGTTTCAGTAATACAAATACTAATAATTCAGTTAAAAGAGTACAGGTGAAGGCAATGAATGCAAAGGAACTCTTTTCCTCCTCTGTCTGTCTAATAAAGAGTTATTATCGGTCACAACAAACAGTAACAGCTACAAACCATAGTGATGCCAATGACCAAGGGAGTTATGAAATAGACTGGTGGAGGTGTCCTGTTTTGCAGAAGCTCGTGGAAGGAGTAGAAGAGATCTGCCCAGCTCACACACCACAGCAGGACACCGAAGAGCTGAAAGCAGTCAAACAGAAACAGCATTTGTTAAACTGATCTCCAGGGCAGACAGAGGGCTAGCAAAACAATTCACAGATTCCCAGCAAGACCAAGCTGTGTAAATGGAACAACACTGCTGCCTTGATCGGCTGCAGCCAGGCTAACTGGCTGTCCCACAGCACTCCAACCAAGGACCCCGACTCATCTGCTTTCCAAGGGGTTTGCAAACACAACCAGTAGAAAGACTAATGTATTTACCTGCTGTTTTTTTCCCCATACTATTCAGTTTTGATTGGAAATGCAGGCAGTGCCCAAATTAAAGGCAGACTTGTCCTGAAGCAGAAGGCTGGAATTTTTCTCCAGGAATAACCCAAACTCTCTCATGGTCCACGGAAAGTGACTTGCTTGCTTTCCTTAGATCTATTCACTTATAAACCACCTCTTAAGTACAAGATGCAGATGAAATGATGGAGCACTGGCCCAGGCTGACCAGGGAGGGTGTGGAGGCTCCTTCCTTGGAGGTCTTCAAGATCCACCTGGACATATTCCTGTGCGACTTGATATCTAGGTGGCCCTGCTTCTGCAGGGGGTTGGACTGGATGATCTCTAAAGGTCCCTTTCAACCCCTACCATTCTGTGATTCTAAGAAATCACATAGTTCTTGGGTGGGTAGAACACCTACTGGGCTTACTTCCATAGTAAGATTAAATAATCGCTGAACCTACCTTAAGATCTTTGTTTTGCAGCTATCAGTCCTTTTAAGCTTAAAGTAAGGATGAAGCAGCACAGTTTTGGCTCAACAAAGGAGTGAATTCTCTTCTGCAGAGAAAATTCTCTCTAACCAGAAAGGTGGGTTTGCAGGATGGATCTCCTGACAGATGAGGTATCTTTTTGGGATCCTTCCTCACAAATCTCTATGTACACTGTTGTTTTATGTAAGAAAGTTCTTCAGCTTCCTCATAAATCAGAGGGGATTTTGTTTAAACTCTACTGCAGCACTTGCTTGGATCCTGGACTAATGCTAACAAGCTCAAAATGGCACATTGATCGTGGAGCACTGCAACGAGATCTTACCGTCTTGAACCTGCTCAACACGGAAAGCACAATGTACCCTCTTTTGTTGTGCTTTAGGTAGAGAAGATAAAAGGGTAATGCACTCCATAGATAAATGCTGGGGATCCATGCTAGGACGGTGTTCTGGAAACACGGTGTCAGGTCGGGATTATCAGTGTGTATCGAAAGATTTGAATCCTGGAAAAGAGAGGAGACATTTATTAATAGAGAGGCAGAAATGCTGCCAATTGGAACATCTGCTTGAAGAAGCTGGATCCAAATTCTGCCAGAGTTAGCAAATGGTCTTAGTGAAAGCTTTCCAAAAATACCTATCCTAGCTACTTGTGGTCAAATCTGCTACAGTAAAAGGGCTAAGTAGAGTTTTAAATATTGCACAAAACCTAGAAAGACAGACTTCTGCCTTCCTGTTCCTCACATTTGGACATACATTTTGGTATCAGACAAACTCCCTGTGTTTCTCTCTTTGCTAAGGCTTAGCTACAGGTGCTGATACTGCAGTATTTCTCAAGCATTCCCAGCTTGGGGTGCAGTAGTTAAACAAAGCTCTCAAGGCAAAGTCCTTGACTTGAAAACTCATCCAGCAAGAATGTCCAGCAGCAGAAGAAATGATCAGATTTAGATCAACTGTATGCTGACCTAGGAAAAGCTCCTCCATTTGTGACTAAAATTTTGTCTTTCTCACTCATATGCTTCCAACTATAATTACTTCCCTATTCTAAACAAAGGTAAAAGGAAGGTATTGTACATACAGGCAGGAATATGGATTTTCCTGCAAACGTTGCAAGCAATGCTTTTCATCTGTGACCTTGGACACCACAATTCACATATGCAACTTGTACCTAAGGATTTGAATGCACCATGTGCAAACACACAGTTACACAAGTTCAAACTAAAATAGAAATTTCAGTAGAGTTAAGGGGAACTTGATTTTAAGCAAACCTACTGGAAATTCACAACTTGCATTTCGCCATCTGATGTGTCATCTGAAATGCGGTGGATAAATGCTTACTTGCAGCAAATGTAGAAGTACTTTGTTGTAAAATCACTAACAAGCAGATGATAAACCTAAGATATCTGTGGTTAAAATATGCCTTATCTCTGCACTAGAATCATCTACTTGTACCTAATTATTTTTGGGTATGAGCTCTCAGTAGAAGTATGTTTCAGTTAAGCTGAGCCACTTCTCTCCACCCCTTATAAATGAATGACTGACTTTTCTGAATATAAATCCTTCAAAAATATTTCCAGCCTTGCATGTGTTCATGAATACAAAAGAGACCAAATGCTGAAAGTGATGGTTGATTCTAGGAGGATTGAGAGCCAGAATTTTCTTACAACCCTTCCATCTCGATGATGATCTGTCAGAAGGGAGATGCATCACTGCATCAGTCCACATACACACAAAAGAGCTTGTACGTGCACTGAAACTACAAAGCCTTGGCAGGTTGCAGGATGGTTTGGCTGAACTGTGACAAGTTTGTCACTCAGTACTTCAGTTTTGGCAGAAATGAAAGCCCTGGCAGTGGTGGAGGGTGGCATAAATCCATTAACTGTGCATGGGAACTGCAGTTAGCACCTCTCCAGCCATGGAAAGGCTCTTTTGGAGCACCTAGCGTGGGCCAGGGGAATAAAACCATTCCCATTTACCTAAACAAGTTTATCCAGACCTAGGGGAAACCTCAGCCACAAATCAGTAACACAAGGGCAATTACACTGCAATTCAAATACAAGATCAAAACTAAACCAATCTCTAGCCTCACATTCAAACTATTTCTGTGTTTTCCTCCAGTGAGCAGGTCTCTGGCACCAGAGAGGAAAATAACATCTAAAGGACACCCACTTTTGGCTCCTCATCAAAACATTTTAGTATCTCTAATGTGATAAGCTCTCCTAGCAGCTACCCTGCCTGAGGCAGGAGATGCCCTAGAGAAGTATGGAGCTGAAGAGCTCTTCACTTCCAAAGCAGGAGCTTATCTACTATCATTTATTCAACAACATACCAATTTCCTCTTTAAATTACATGTGGTTTAGCAATGTCTTCAGCATGCTTGCAATTGTGCTCCTTTTGCTTGCTGGGAAAAAAACTGGAAAAAGGAAAGCTGAGGAATAATAGCAATAACTGGGCAACAGAATAAAACAAAGATTCTGTTTAAGGGAAAAGTTATTGGGGGCAGGGGGAAAGCAGCACTATTAATTTAAACTTTTCCTATAAGACCAAAACATCCAGAAATTGCTTTCTGTCTGACAGCCACCTAGAAACTACCCCAGATGTCCATTAACTTTGGACTGAACACAAGCTTGCTATTGTATCCAAGACACAGACTGTATGGCTGCCAAGCCATTTAAAGGTTTTCATTAACTCTTATTTAAACAAGGAAAAGGACTTACATTTCTAAACATATAAATATAGCTGGCCAGAAAATAAAGGTTCTGTCCTAAAAAAATTGTAAGATTGAGAGATTTAGGATGAATTATCCCTGTGAACAAAAGTGGAACCCTTCCAAAATTATGTGAAAGTACAATAAGCAGCACCCCACTCAATCAACAAGAGCTTACTGCTTCCATGGCACATGGGAAACAGGGATGTGGGCTGAAGGAGAAACCTATGCCCAGGGTGACAGACCTGACTAGTGGCTATCTTGGGAATGTTTTCCCAGGTCCAATTCCATCCTGGACCAGATAAACGAGGTTTCCTAGAACAGATCTGTTTCTGTAAAAAGTTTCCCTTTCAATGAATTGGTGTTTTTTGAGAGCAGACTCTTTCCATCCCTGAATACAATAAGAAGGTTTCCTGTTAGAAGATGCAGTACCTAAAACTTTTAAGTAGTGTAATTCCATGTAAAATACTTGTTCCTCCTAAGAATGGGCCACAAAGGACTAATGCTGCCATGCCATCTGCTGTGGAGCAGAGACTCTACTATGAATTATTATTATTACTACTACTACTACTTTTAAATCTGGGAATGTGAAAGTTGCATTTCTTGCCACATTTCTTGCCAAGCTGCATCTGTTTCCATGGAGCTAGCAGTTCTACTTTATGGCTTTATATATCATCACACTGACAGCATATATTCCAACATCCACTCCAACCCTAAACAACCCTTTTTGAGTCACAATATGACACGAAGCTGCAATACAATCTGGCGTGATTTCTAAATACCTTTCAATTCAGCAGTAAAGTTATGGAACTCCACCCTTGAGAGCAAACACGAGCAATGGCTGGAGGGACAGATCAACTCTTTGACTCCTATCTTTAAGGTGCCTGCTTTAATCTATCTTTGTCTTTCCATACTCTGAACTCTGTCCTGCTAAGCAAAGCAGGTTTAAATGCTTCTGTGTCTCATTCTGAAAATACCCACCTGGGGCTTTCTGGATTGGAGGGTTTTCTTTGGAACTGCTACTGAAAGATCTGATGTTGGGTAGCACATACATTCTTTGGCTCTGTGCTGTCCTGAAAGCTGCCCACCTTCCCCTGTGCATTACAGCTCTGTCTCAGGGTCCCTGTCAGTGAAAGCTCACTGAAAACACTCTGCAGGCCACTGGTTGACCCAGAGACAGGGTGACCCATTAATAGGCACCTCACAAGAGGAAATACCCAGCAGTGTATGTTGGGAAACACCACTTTCTCCAAGAAACTCATCCCAGGGAAACCAACAGCCAGTGTGTCCATCATATCTAACATCACTGTCAGCTGTCTTTCCCACAAGCAAGTCTTAAGGACAGTAGCATGTGACCTCTTCCCAGTCCAGACTCCCACTGTGATCTGTGGCTCCTCCAGACTCCCACTGTGATCTGTGGCTCCTCCAGACTGCCACTTGTTCTGTGGTAACTATCCGTAAGCAGCAGCATTTTCTTGGATGCAGTGTCCTGGATCATGTTGGAGGCTCTGCTGGTGAAATACAGCACTGTAGAAGTACCAGCCCACTGTATTGAACTCCCTGGGCACACAATTTACCTAATTCTATAATGATATTTAAGTACAATGACCACATCCATGGGAAAAGAGATTAGAGATGGCTGTTACAGCTTCACAGCAGCAAGGAGTCCCCTGGAGTCTAAAATTTACAAATTAGTGGGGCTTTATGTTGATCAGGTAAGAGTGTCATTGACATTGTCCCTTGCAGCAGCTTTCAATCATACTCATCACTCCAGTCATAGTCTTTGAATAAACACAACCCTCCTATTAAGGGCCATCTGTGCAGTAGGACTTACATTTAGGTTTACGTACATGGTCTTCATTTAAGGGAAAGTATCCAACAGAGGAGGCTCTGAGCAACGTGAAATTTGCTCTGATACTTTGTACTTTCTATTACATATTCCTCTCCGGAAAAGAACTCTGTTACTGAAGATACCACCCTTACTACTGACAATTCCTTTAAAAGAAACAAAAGTTCTTGGGTTTTTGGTGCATCAACCCTAACAGCTTTCAAAGAAAATGGGTGAACAAATAGAAAGCCTACAGCTAGTCTGCAAAACAGAAACAGAGAAATTCCCTTTCCCAGACCCCAAGGATGATCTTAACGGAATCTGCTGAGAAAGAGCAATTGAGGTTCTAGTCTTGGGTTTAAGTCTGAACTAACTCCTACTCCACTAGAGGAGAAACTTAAATGTGCCCCACATAGGCTTTACTCGGCAGGCAGCTGATGCTGCAGTCACAAAGAACCAGCACGGAAAGCTTCCAAACCCTAGGGAAGACTGACAATATCTTTTTTAGTCTTAAACAGTTCTCTCCATTGAAAGGATAAGTTAATACATGTTTCTCTAAGTTTATATAGCACAATGAAAGTCAGGAAGCAGGAAACAAATCCATTCTTTATCTTCTGGGAAGCTGAAGGCCATTGCCTTGATGTCATTCACACTCTTCCAAGGCTAATACATGCCGTACCACTGATCCTGTGTCAGTTATCACTAGCCAGGGTGTCATTTAAGATTTCAAAATCAAATTGGAAAGCTGACTGGAGCGATACACACAAAAGAGTAAAAGATAGGGAAGTGAATAACTGAAAGTAACAGTGCTTCCCTGCAGTAAATAAACACGGAAATGCTGTCTCTTGTGGAACAAACTGTTGGTAAGAACTCAAATGCAATTTGAGAATCTTCCTGCCCTTCTTTTGCCCCCAGATCTGATCAATACCCTGCCAGCAAATTTCACTTGCACAGCCTGGTGTAAAACCAAACCAAACCAAACCAAAACAAAACAAAGGATGATTTTCTCTGGGCCCTATCACATTGCCTCCTCTCGGAAATGAGGATGGATCTGCAGTGGCTCTGAACCACACCACCTAAAACTACCAGAGCTCGGTCTTTGTTACAACACAGGCTTCACCTCAGCTTCTGCATGTATCACCTCGCACTCCTAGCTCTTGTCCATCCCTTCTGCTTCATCCCTTTTGGCAAACTCTAACAATCATTTTAGAGCACAAATGCAAACAGGTACCTTGCTCTAGGCCTCCAGAAGGCTGCTGGTTTCAAATAGCCTTTTTAGAGCAAGACCATCCATTTACATTTCCAAAGCAACAATTTCACCCTTACTCACAGAAGGACTAACACACATGCTTCATTAATCCACAGGGGCTGCTGCACAATTCAATTCCTTCACAAGATTACAGGAACAAACTTGCCCACTCACCTCTTAAGGGCTAGAGGCAATGACATTCTCCACTGCAATCCCACAGCAATACTACTTGGAAAAAAGTGAGGTCAAGAGAATATCAGCATTTATAGTACTGCATTGAACCACACAGCTCATAAACAGAAATGGTATTTTTCTGACTACAAAGCACACTGCAACAGTTGCCTACGTTAGTGAAGGATAACATGCAGAATGCTGAACTTTCTCGTCCAGCAGTAAAAAGACCTTTAGTGGCTTATTTCAATGGATCAAATAGATCTGTCACAAGTACATAGCCTGTACAAGTTGGTTTATGGTCAGGGAGTAACTAGTCACGGATTTCAGTTTGAGTTGAAGTTTCATCATACAAACGGTACCAACCACACAAAGCACTCGAGACCAGACTTCCAGAAAAAAAAAAATCCAGGTATGGGCTTAATAACAATGTGTTAGACAAAATAGCAAGTTTCTCTTTCTTCTCCTTTTAGCTTTTGAGTTTTAATATTAGAAGTTCAGAGCTTCTCTGCTCTCATGAACAAAAATGAGGCAAGACGACAACAAGTAGGTTTGTGTTCACAGTCATGTGAGCCTGGGAAATAGGGCTTTCAGAAAAGCCTAAGAGAGACAGTAAAGCAGAAGTTGACTACAGTAAATATGTGTCTCTAAGACAACATACACCTAAAATTAAAATAAAATTCAACGACTTCAACTGTTTTAGTAGGAGTCAGTCTTCCTGCTTGGAGAGAGATATTTATTGACTTGGAGAGGGGAAGGCATAGTAAAACCATGGAGGAATGAATGCTCATGAATCAAAAGCAGGACTGAGAGAAAACGAAACAGGATCATAGCTTCTGAAGAAAGTCCCCGACTGTCTCTTAAAACTGATCAAAGTTATGTACTGTTGATGAGAAAACTTTCTGCTAATTGCACCATCAAAGGCTTTTGCTATGGCCTTGTGCAAATACAAATAAAGGAGTGGGTTGTCCTGTTTGAGTCCAGTGTGATGAGGGCTGTGGGGGAGTATCCTTTCAGCTGAAAGGAACTGAGTTAAAGATCATAATGAATGTAGCTCAACTAACAAGAGGCAGGAACAGCTGAAGCAGCTGCAAATGAGACAGTCCCTGTTTTATTTACTCCCTTTCCCGCTCTGACTCCCTCATTTTAAGCTGGCCCATCCAGTTAGGCTGCTGTACAGCAACAATAAAAGGGACAGTCACAAACCCCCCCTGTCATTGGTGCTGCTCTGACACTGCCTAGTGGGAGCTGGAACCAGCAAACTGCAGTGATAATGAGATTTTAGTATCTGGTCAGGGCTGACTTTAACATGACACTAGTTTGGGAGTTTGGTGGGGCAAGATATCAAGGGGACGCACTATCTCAAGCATCCAAGGTTGGTCACACTCTTCAAGTGCAGACATACTCATTAGAGGAGTCAAATGCAGCAGTAAGCTACAGGGCATGGACAGACTCCGAGTGCTAATGAACTTTAATGTCATGACTGAGCTTGGTTTATCACTCAGAACTGACCTTAGGGCACCTAACATAGGCAAGCATTAACTCAGCTACATTCTCAGAGTTAATTTGTACAAACTGTACTCATCTCAGTCCACAGACCTACTTATTTTTATTCATAAAAGAGTGAATTCTATGGTCTGGCCCTAAACCATGACAGTAGTTTCAGAGGGAAAGAAATCTCCCAAAGCATAACTACAGGTAGCACAACTGTGAAAAGCCTGCTCCTACACCTTCCCCATCCCCTTGGCTACTCTCTTCTTAAAATGAAGGTTGCCTTTCAATGTTGTGAAGCCAAGAAATTCAGAAGCAAAGAAAAGATATGATCAGGTGATTATGGAATAGGAAAATGTTAATCAGATAAATCTGAGCAAAGGCAGAACTGTCCTGGTACGTTGTTTTACCCCAAAATCATTTGCACGCACAGCTTCCCTCCCAGTGCTGTACACGTAAAGCTTCAAATGTGATTTTTGACACCTAGAATCCCTCAGTTTCTAAAAGAATCATGTTTAACTACTCTCTTAACAAACACCCTGTAATTGAACCTGCCCAGCCAGCTGCTGCAAGGCCACAGTGGCCCAATTACAACACAATTACAATGCTCCAAATACCAAAATGAGCCAGAACTTTCACACTTTGCCACAAAGAGGCATAGACGTGGAAAATGAACTTTTGCAGGTCACCGACGTGTAAGCAAGAGGTAGCAACTCCGTATCAGGGCAGAAGACAAAAAAAGGGAGAAAAGGTGGAGACAGAATACCATTGCTGCACATGAAGATTACCACCGGCCACAGTTTTCCATCTGATAGGTCTTTCAGTACAGTACTTCCCCCACCTTGCTTTTTCAAAGGAGACAAGACATGAAAGGACAAAAGTTCTTTTTTGTTTCACTCTGCCTGCTGTCACCTCCCCTTGCCATAATAAAAAGATGACATGCAGAATGTGTTTTCCCTTTTACTTCTCCATGTTTCCAAATGCACATAACAAAGGGAAATGACAATTTAAAAAAGCACGTCTAAGAGGGGAGGGCCATTCTGGAATACAAGTCACTCAACTAGGGCGGAAAGGAAAGACACCAAAGGGAGAAATGAGAAGTATGCTTCTTATATTTTAATTGTGCAAGTGTCAAAAGTGTTTCTGTATTCTCAGAAAGTTTCAGAAAGAAAAAGAAAAAAAAAAAGAAATAATTGCTTCTGATGCTTTGGCATTCAAAACAACTCCCATGAAATACTTTTTCTTCTCCATCTCCTTTATTTCTTATTCTGTTCCAGTTCAAAGCTTTATGACACCAGCATGTGACATTACTGTAAATGATCTAATTTTTATTACATTGATTTCACCTCTCACTGTGAAATTAGCACAGGGACGAGGTGCCAGCTCTCAAAAGCCCAGCAGAGTCCAGGCTGATGGTTGTACAAAAGCCTGAATGTATTCCTGGGAAGATCTCTGGCTGCTTGCCCCTACGCTCTCCTCCAGCACAGCCAAAGAACGTGCAACTGGATAATGGCCCATCATAGTCACGGCTCTATCAGGAGACAAATGGAGCATTAGCTTACTGGAAAAAAAATATCAAAGATCTCATTTAATAGGTTTCTCAATTTTTTAAAAAATTGAATTTTAAATGGTAATAGTCTCTTTATTTTAATACATTAAAAATTCACACAGGTAGAAAGGAAAGGATTATCTCCAGTGGCACAGCAATTTGCCTACCAGGTAGCTTAGGCCCATCTCAAAATGCTTTGTATTCTTAACTGTAGCAATTAAATAAGGTTCATTTTAAGGAGCTCCTCATAAGACTCCAATTTCCTTGCAGATACTATTTCTTTTCAGAAGGCAAACTTTACAGTATTCCTAAGTCCCAGGCACTGCATCTATCAGCTCTGTCACTTAAGCTAAAACACTCAGAGCTGTGTCCAGGGAGGAAGTCGTGTTGAAAGCTGAAGAACACACATCACCTTGAGTTTTGCTACAGAGAAAAAAAAAAGACTCCCTATGAGGCTTTAATCATCTGTTAAAGTGGGACCTTGCCTCTCTCACAGCATCCTCAAGTTTTACTGCCTCACCCCAAGCAAACACATGGAGAGGAGGGACAAGCAGGCTTTTTCCTACTTTCAGAAAGGACTCAGCCATACTGGCCAGAATCTTTCCTTTGCAATGACCTGCTGCCACCTTTCACTTCACTCTCCCTCTGCTGGAAATAATTCAGTTGAAAATATAATGGAATAATTGAAATTCAAGGTGTTCTAGTTAATCTAGAGTCAAATCATGTAAGTTATTGGGATTTAAAAATAAACTTATGCACATTTTACAAGAAGAACACTGTCTGTCATCATCCTTGAAAGAAATGTTTCTCTCCACTACAGCTACCCTGAGTCATCTTGAAGAACAACAACAAAAAACCAACTAAGCACAATACATGACAAAGCAAAAGGGGAAATCATGCAGAGGGGAGGCTCGTGGCTTGAGCCACCAGAAGAGGAAGTTTGCATTTCAAGAGAGCAGCGTGACTTTAAGCCTAAATCTACCAAAATCTCACAGAACGACTCAAGGTGAAGGAATATCCACAAATCTAAAGGTTAAAGGAGTTCTTGTATGAGTTTATCTCAAAGATGAGGTATTGTTTACTTTAGAGTTGCGACAACTTCCCGTTGAATTACTCAAGAGCCTCTGGATGAAGAAGGAGCCAACACTCCACGTGGGACAGGGAAAAAATAAAAAGAAGACATCTGTCAGGATACCGACACACAGGGTAGGGAAGAAAACTGAGCTCTGTCAGCCAAGCAGGATCAAAAGGAACATGCCTGGATCACATCCATAACTGATTAGATATTGTGGTCTCCCCTTTGAAGTGCTCCATCACTCGTCCTCCCGTTTCCTATTTATGCTGTTAAGAAAAAAGCAACACCAAAACCACAAGCTGCTGCTTAAGCCCAGACACTTATTCTGTCTGTAGGCTAAGATGTTTATATGACCCATCATCCCAGGAGTACCCCAGTACTGCAGAGCACTTAATCTTTTATCCTCACAGCAGCCATAGTACCATTTCTTACCCAGAGTTTTTGAGCCACAGAAAGACAAGGTGTCTTTGCACTGGAATAGAGTTTGATTTTCTAAGCTTATGCTGTTTACTCTCTCACTTAAAACACTTTAGCATCAAACTCTCCCTAGGAGATCACTTCCTTCTCCTCTTTGGGGAACTGCTCCCATTTTTCTACAGTGAAGGACGGGTATCTTCTCAAATACAGAGATTGTGGGTCACACAATTGGCACTCCTATCTAGTAGACTTACTGTCATATAGTAAATATGTGGCACAATAAATAGGAGGTAATTACGGGCAACAGCAAATGACACACCTAAGGACTGCCCTGTATGGGTACGAGCTATCACATTCATCTCCTCCCAAATGGCATTTAGCATGGGAACACTGCTGGGAGATAGTAACAATTAGCTCTGAATTCTCAGTTGTTGCAGATAGTGTGTTTCTAAGTGTTCAGATGAAGAGATTGCTCATACTGCCTCTTGAAAAAATAACGTTCCATTTGTTCCTCTCTATGTATAAAAAGTCCTACGTTTTTATTAGTCATTTGCTGATTGCATGTTCATCAGGTAAAGCAGTAGCTGGAAGCCTTTTACAGGTTTCTAATGTGACTTACAGCATTCCCTTTAATTTCTTATTTCTAAAAGGGGTTGAACAGGAAATTATTTTGCTTCTGCACAAACACCAAAAAAATCCCCAATCCTCTGACATTTCCAGTAAAATTCCCCATCTGCAGCAGTGTGAAGAGCTGAAACCTCAGCACTTGTGATCAGCCAAAAAAAGTCCCAAGATGAATCAGTCATCTGTTAAAGGTGATGCATTTCAGTGTAAACATTCTCATTAGCTAATTCTGAACTGTTTGGATTCTGACCTTTTAACAGAAAAGTATTACAGTTGGTTTAAACTCCAAAACAAAGAACTGTTTAAATTGCAATGGCATGTTTCCTTTAAACAGTTTTAAAACTAACATCAGTATGTCATTCAGCTTCCAAAGTCACCTAGATTTTCTTCGACAAAATACGGGGAAAGAGTCTAAACTCATCAGCTATGTAAAAACAAACATGAACACTGCTTCACACTTTATCAAGTTCTTGATCTCAACTGCAAAGCTGCCCACCATCAGCTTTGCGTGCACAGGCCAGGAACTGCCTTTCACCTTGTTCTCCCTTCCTCAAGAGCACAGAGCATGAGAAACCCCAACTTTTGTGGGCATACTTCAGATAGAAGCCTCTACCTGTGTTTTCTTATGGATCATTATATTTGCAAAGCAAATCCTTTTGAGCTGTCAACTACACGGTCATCACTTAAAATCTCTCAGAAAAATCCATTCCCTGGGTAGGCTCCTGTTAATAGAAAAAGTACTACTGGCTACTGAGAAGGTGTAAGATTCTTGGTCACCGAGTGCAATCTGCTTGTCACTGGGTCACATGTTCTACTTCACACAGTTATCAAGTATCATTTATTTTTTTTTAAACCAAACAGATGGAAGGTATTTCTGACTCTAAACAACTCTGGATCATTCCAAAGAAAATGAACAGGTCTACATCTACGCTGTACAGTTTGCCCATTTGCTTAAGGAAGATTGCTCTTCTCTATTCAATCAGTCTCCTTTTATTCTTTAGTAACATTTTGTGTTGAGGATGCAATAATTACACACACACAAAAAAAGAGAAGTATCTGGAGAGCCTTGTAACACCTGCCTGATAGGACAAAAGATAAATGCATTCCTCTGCCAGTCCAAACTACTATGTTTCAGATCAATTGGAGACAATTACATTACCCTGGGCAAGGCTGAAGGGTTATTTTCTGTTGCTATTTATGCTTTCTTAAACACATTTAGATTTCTTCATTATTTATGCCATAAATAGATGTTTATTAATTAAAATCCCTTGCCTGGATTATCTTTACTGCAAACTTAGTTTTGAAAAGCCATGGCAATATAAAACCTTGGATACACTACTGGAGTACAGCGTGCCCCAGACACAGCACCACAAAGGGTGACACACTTGAGCGTAAATGTACCGTGTAAAGTGCAAAATTACACATTTCTTTCGTACTTCCAGCCAGCAAAACTGCCTGAACATTTTACATTATCTTCAAACTGCTATCAAAATCTTTGGCCGTGAAGAACAGTTGCACTACAACTTCCTTGAGAAGCTATGACGTGCCTCTCAAGGCAGTCAATAAACCAGTGAGCAGTGTTGATCTGTTTGTGCCTGTTTCTGTTCTATAAGTGTTTATAGTAGAAATAAGAGGTGAAAATACTTGTTTGAGCAAGCTGATGCGCCAGTTGTAGAGAGCACGCAGAGCAGTGGAAGTGAAACCTGAAACTGAACAAAGAAATCTAACTAAGGGACTTATGAGCCTAAGTCCTCTTTTAAAAACTAATGTTGGGACAGGTTTTGAAAGTTAATTAGTTATCTGAAGATGGGAGTCTTCAGAGTCAATTACTTGTGTTGTCCTTTAATAGCTGGCTAGCAGTGATTCATCTACAGTCATTTTCATTCCTGCTTGACTTTAGGAAAAAAAAAATAAATATATCCCTTGAGCTAAATCGATGTAAGAGAAAGGCATGTGCAAAAATTGTTGTTTATAGGAGGGCAGCTGCAGATTCACCAATCATGGGCAAGCTCCCCATGGCTTTGTACAGTCTAAAGTGTCTGCCTACACAGCACAGGGAGCAAAGCCGCATGCTGTACCTTGGGGAAACACTGCACCAAGTACTTGTAAGAGTTAGCACTTACACCACGGCTGCAGACCACGGCAGCAACTTCCAAACTTTGCTGCTTACAAACCAAGTGGTTGCTGCAATCAGCCTTTCCAAAAGGGCTGACAGCCCCAGATGCAAACAGAAGTTACTGCAGTCCTCTGAGGACTGTGACTACCCTTGGCTGCCACAAACATATCACTCTTTAGCAGGAACAAGGCACTCAGAGCAAGGAGTACCTTCCTGCTTCAGAGGGATTCTGAAGAGCAGCATCGATGCTAAAAAAGGATCCCTCAGGAAAAAAAAAAAATATATATATATATAAAAGCAACATCCAGGTTCATGAAGCCTAGAAGTGGATTACAGCTGTTAGGAGAGCTGCAAGAAACATCAATTCCCTGCAAGAAGGTGGGAGCTGTGGCACGGTCTGGGGTCTTGGAGGGGACCCTGGGGTCTTGGCTCTGCTCTGGAGATGCTGAATGGTGAACCGGAAAGTTCTACCGGCTCTTCTGCCAGTTACACTGCTCAGCCGAGAGCGGCTGGAGTCACCGCACCCGCCGGCTCCCGGGACGGGACGGGACGGGACGGGACGGGACGGGGACAGCCAGCCGCTGGAAGCAAACATCAGCCGAAGGACGCGGCTCAGCCCCCACGAAGCCGCAGGACCGACCCTCTCCCTGCCCGCTCCTGCCCCTCAGAGCCGGCGCTTCCCTTCCGACCCGGAGCAAGCCCCGCAGCCGGCGTCGAGGGGGCTGGTCCCTGCTTTCCCTCGCCTCCTCCACGCCAACCTCCCCATCCAACTTTCTCCTCAGCGAGGGCAAAGCTGCTGGGGGCGAGAAGGGTGGGAGGGAGGCGGCATCGCTGGCCGCGCTGCTTACCCAGAAGCGAGACCCGCAGAAAACCTCCATTGACCGCGGCCGCAGAGCCTCCTCCAAGCCCCCGCCGAGCACGAGAGCGTGGAAGACATCGGCTCCTTCCCTGCTGGGCGGGCCGGGGGCGGGGAGGAGAGAGCCCGGCTCGCCCCGTCCCGCCCTCCCCGTCGGCAGCGGGAGGCGCCGGAGCCCGCGGACAAGTGCCCGAACCCCTCCGGACCCGAGCGCTGCTCCTCAGGCTGTGAAAAGGACCCACGGGGCAGCCCGGACTCGGCAAAAGCGGAGCCCCGGCCCCGCAAAAGACCGCTCGCCCCCGGCTGGGAAGGAGAGAGGCTGCCGCAGTCCTCTGTCCCTTAAAGCCTGGTCACTGCAAACATGTGGCTTGTCGTTTTTCCAAGGTGTGACCTCCCCAGGGAAGGACAAAACCCCCAGAAAACATCCTCCCACGTTCAGGGTGACCTCTGGGCTAACCAGACCCCACGTCGGTAATCCCCACGTGGCAGGCTGAGGGATGGTCACCGGTGGGGCATTCTCTGGGTTTGAGGACTGTGCCTGTCCATCCAGGCGACTGAGATTAATGTTAACATCTCCCTTTCAGAGCAGCGTGGAGCGTGGTTGCCTCAGTGGAACTTAATGAGCATCACATCCCTCATCCATCCATCTGCAGCCTCTTCCTTCACGCTGATTGCTTTCACTGTAGAGACGTGGTTAAATGAGTGGTGTGGATCTGTTTTCACATGTATGAGTGATTAATAGATTGTGTAGTGTAGCACACCTTGGACACAATCTAGATTTCTCCTGATGATGCAGAAGCACTGTTTGCTTTTCTCTTGAGCAGGACTTGTACAGCGCTATTGATCCACCATCTGCTGTTTGCCCACCCACTTGCTGTAGCATCTGGTTCAAAAACACATCACACCTCACACAAAGCACCCTGCTGTCATAAATCTACTGAAATATTTTTAAGAGTTTGAGTTTTCTTTCTTGTTGGAAGGTGAGGAACCATCAGGCAGATTGGAATTCATGGTGGGCAGCTTCTGCCTTCAGTAGTTGTTCATGGTATCAAACAGGGATGGTGCTGATCTAGTGGATGCCAGCTGGGATGCCAGCTCCCTTTGCATGCCCCGCCGTGAACTTGAGGAGAGCTGTTAGGCAGCCAGCCTGCACCTCACAGCAGACCCTGCCAACCTGTGCTGGCTTTGCAGTGTCATTACTGACTTCCAGGTACTGTCTGGCAAAACAGACTAGCAGAGAGGGAAAAAAAAAATCACAGGCAGAAATTAAGGAAATAGTCAAGTCTCAGACAGACAAGATGGGAGGAAGCTTAAAAGCTCTTGGGAAGAGTCCTGGTAAAGAATTCTACTGAAGCTGGTGCAAAGCACTCTTTCAGGCAGCTCACTTTTAATGAGAAAACTCAGGCAGTTTCCTTTTAATGATGGGAGAGAAGACAGAGATACCTAGAGCATGTCATTACTCCTGTGACGTTCCCCCAAATGCAGGCTAGGGAGGCAAGAAAATGAAATGGCACCTTTGGCACAAACGTCAGGGAGGTCATGAACTCACCTTTCCTTACATTTATTCAGGGGAGTGGCAAGATGTGATCTGGTTTCATTCAGTAATGCCTTTGCATCCGTTTTTCCATGCCAGCTGCACAGTAAAGGACTTTTCACCTCCTAACACATTGTCATGGTTTGACATGACAGCCTTTTCTGGTAAGGGGGAAGGGGCTGTAAAGATGGCTCCTGTAAGAAGTTGTTTGCAACTCTCCCCAGCTCTGAGCCAGACCCACTGCTGGGGCTGAGCCAATTAGACGCCTCCACGATCACTTTTTAAGAAGAAGCCGGAAGAGGAGGTTGCTTTTCCTCCATCTTTTTCCTGCTTCTTCCTTCTTCTGTCCCTTCTTCTTCTTCTGGCTGGTGGTGGTGCAAGGAGTAGGAACAATGAGAGAAACAGCCATGCGGACTCCAAGGCCAGTGATGAAAGAGAGGAGGAGGTGTACCAGAGCAGAGACTCCCCTGCATTCTGTGGAGAGAATTGGAGAAGCTGAGATATTCACCAAGGACTGTGTCCCGAGAGAGGGACCCCGTATCGGTAGAAGAAACTGCAATTGTGATGAAGAATGCATGCCAGAGATATTTACCAAGGACTCTGTCCCGAGAGAGGGAACCCATATCGGCAGAAGCCGCAGCTGCTGGGAGCAACCCATGCCAGAGAAGTTTGCTAAGGACTTTGTGCCGGGGGAGGAACCCCGTGTTGGAGCAGGGGAAGAATGCCAGGAGTCATCCTCTTCTGAGAAGACAGAAGCGGCAGAGCCCATCTGTGAGAGACTGACCACATTCCCCATTCCCTGCCCCCCTGAGCCGCTGAGGGGGGAGGAGGTAGAGATATCGGGAGCAGTGAGCTGGGCCCGGGAAGAAAGGAGGGATGGGGGAGGGAGATCTTAAAGTGCTGGTTGTAATTTTCTCATCATCCTACTCCCTTTTGCTTTTATTCCATTCTGTTTCTTGTAGAATAAACTTTCCTACTTTCCTCTCTAAGTCGAGTACTGGAGTTTGTTTTGACCGGAACCGTAATTGGCAGTAAGCCTTCCCTGTCCTTGTTTTAATCCACAACAACCTTGCTTATCTTTTTACTCCCATTTCGCTGGGCCCTCCACCATCCTAATGAAGGTGGGGGTGAATGGGAGCACTGAGCAAGGGACTGTCGTGGTGCTGCTGTGCTAGGTGGGCCAAACCACGACACACATAGAGCAGGTCAAGCCAGCACAATCATGAAGAGCCTACAAGGCACACCCTGAGCCACGTGGCAGTAGGTTAGTTATCAGCTACAGTGTTTGGCGGGGGCAGCACAGGAGGTAACAGGAAAGAGAAGCTGTTTGTGTAAGCATAGTGCCAGGTATGGGCAAGCTTCCTTTCCTATTGCACCTCATGCTGATTTGCAAAGCATTGGAAGCAAAATGAAGCGTGACCAACTCCTGAAGAAGTCTGTATAAAGGGCATTTAGAGCTAAGGGCTGGGGTCACCTTTAGCATGGGCCGCTCTGGAAGTCACCGTTTTATGGCTAGTTGACTATAAATATCACCTTTCTCTACTTGGAACAGCAGAAGCTCAGCTTCCTTTCCAGGACCCACAGAGGTGTCACATTTTACAGATGGTAAGACAAAGTGGCTGCCAAAGTAGCATTTCCAGCAAGGCCCTAGACATTCACTTTATAACAAAAAATCTATATGCCACCTTATTTTAATACATGCAAGATGTGGAGCTGTAACAAACTCTGCTCAAAGTCAGCACTGCATGAGTAGCAGCAGATGTCAAGCTGCTTTTCAAACAGTCAATGGTGTTGCATATAGTGTGCAACTCTCTTCTTGAAGGAAAGGATTTCACTTGAATTTCCTCATTTCTGGAAAGCACAATGAGCAGTTTAGGAGTCCCATGATAAAACAGATGAGAGTGGGCTGGGAATTTGCAGCCCCAGTTTTTACTCACAGTTCTGTTTTTGGGCATATGTCAGCTATGTGGCTCGGTAGGAAAAGGGTGGAAGGCAAGGTTCTGCTGGCTGGAAGACAGAAGTGGCAGTTCCCTGGAAAGCCTGTACAGGGAGGTTGGAAGCACACTGCATTTGGCCTGAAGCTGCACTGTAAAGCTATTTTGTTTGCTGCGGGGTATGGTGGGGTCCAACCAGTATGTCAAGGCTCCATGAAAGGAGAAAGTGTTGAATGTACAACTCCTCCAGGATGCTGTGTATAATACCATCTTCCTCGGATACATGAGCGTTCCTCCATTTCAGACTGAGAGCGATGAGCAGGATAAGAATCTAGACATGCTGAGAACTGCCTAGATCACCCCAAAGTCCTCTAAAGGTGAGCAGCCAAACTTTGAACGCTCTGGGTGTCTCTCACTCTCACCTGCTTGATTATTCCACGAACACACTCTCAAGTGCCTACAGAGGCTGATGGAAGCCATGGCAGATATAACACTCCTCAGCTTGTGGGTGGTTTAGCTGCAAAAGAAGCTTAGAATGATGGACAAACACCCACAGGCAAGCAGCACCTGACACTTGGGCCTTCAAGAGCTAAAACCCAAACTATCTTACTTCAGGCCCTGACACAATTGCCACAGCTTATCCCCTCCTCGTCAACTCAGCCACCCCACAAACTCCTCCAGGTTTAGTGAGCTGAAGCAGGATTTCACCACAAAATGGGCACACAGAATTCACAGCAGTTGCAGGAATCCAAATACCACATCCTGATTTATCTGAAAGAATATGGTGTTGTCACCAGCCCTTGGCCATGCTGAGCTGGTGGCACCCAGCAGAGAGGTTCTGTGCTGCCTTTGCAGGTGTCAGCAAAGCACATTCTGTCCACTGCAGTGTTTTTTTTCTTTGTAAAATGACTCCAATATGAACTTCTTCCTGATTTCCCCTGGAACAGCTGGATTCTGCCTTCTGTTTCCGTAAAATAATTGTTAGCACAGTAAGTAATTAAGTGGTTTAACCATCCTTTTCATTTCCCAGCTGGAGCAGCAGAGGTCTTTGGTTGCATTATTTAGAGTATTAAATAGATATGGAAAGATAATCTATTCAGGACCTTTGAAAGCTTGCCAATTATAGCATCCAGTGACTCAAGCAATAACAGAAGATGCTAGAGGACGTTGCAGGATTATATGGTGTGCTGTAAACACATCTGAAGCACCAAATACAACGCACAAAACCAGCCTGAAAGTCCAATCACCCTCAAATGGTGAAAATACCAGCGAGACAATGGCTTTTGCTGACGATGCTGAAGACCACACCAAACCAAACAAAAACGGATTATAGGGGGACCTCAGGTGCAGCCTGAGCTGATGCACGAAAACATCCCCGCTAAACCACTTCGTGGCATTGCCATCTAGTGACAAGCAGTCAGCTGGCACCCAGGCAAACACCGAAGCTCTGAGCACCTCTGCACAAGTCAGGAAACGTGGCAGAAAGCCTGTGTGATTATCCTTCACCCACGCTGGGCCAAGCAGAGGTTAAACACCCTGTTCCAGCTTATTGTCACTGTTGTGGGCGAGCGCTCAGCCTGTACAAGCCTGGCATGGGTTGGCTCACACAGGGAGGACTGTCTGCTGGGCTGCGTGTTTTACATGTGCTTAAAAGGAGGTATGAGCATGTGCAGGGACAAACGAGCTTTTCGGGTGCTGTCCCAGCCTCTGTGATGCCAGACAGCCCTAGGACAGGCTGATGTCTCCCAAGGCTTTGCAGAAGCCCGGGTCACACATCTGGGGAGATGCCAGTGGGTGTGCGCAGCAGCCCGGCTTCAAGCAGCTCCCACAAGCACAGAGCAATGCACGGCTCCCCTGGCATGCTGCTCCTGAATCTGAGGGAAACCCTTCCTCTCCTCCTACTCTAGGAAAGGGATATTTATGAATTCAGTGGCTGAAAATCCCTGCAGAAGTAGAAACCCTCTGGGTTGGTTTTCCTCCCCCTAAATACCGCGCTGTTTCTGCAACATCGAGCTAGGAAACTAAGCGCTTCTAGAGTGAGCAGATCTGCCCTTGTAGGGTCCTTGGGACACCTTTCCCGCAAAGTCACCGTGCCACCCCTCCCGCAGCTCGCCCAAACCCGCCCGCTCCTTGCCCCACTCCCACTAGATGGTAGCAAACCGCTGCGCAAGGGGCAGCCCCGGCACTGGCTGCCCAGGACACTTGCCCATCTCTGACCGATTCAATTCAGACCTCTGTCCCTCCAAAATCTCGCTGGCCTTAACCCTTAAATCTACAGGATCCTCACCCCCCCCTCCCAGTAAGCTGATTGCAGATGGTCCTTTAAGCAGTGCTGGTGACAATAAAGGGAGCTGGGAGTGTTGCTTTAAATTGCTTTTTTTCTTACCTATATATTTTTTGTGGGGATTCTAGTACCAGTCACAACTAAGGCTTGTTGATGTGTCTCTGGAACACCTGAGATATAGAAAGCACAAACAGACCTTTCCCTTCTTTCTTGCAGCTTCTTGCAGGGTTTTGCAGAGCTCTGGCCAAGGCACACGCTTGGGCACACAGCATTTCTGATGGAATAGTGCTCTCCAGAAGCAGGACAGTTAGCCAAATTCACCTTAACTGTCTCAACTAAGCCAGAAACAAATTAAATTTGAAGCGCTGCTTCCCTAGATGAAGCTACCATTACAGAGAAAACAACCTAGAAAACAACCGAGAAAACAACCTACTTTCATGTGGCATCCAAAATACTTACCAAACAGAGAAACAAAGTGCCCAGAGCCCAAGCTCTGGCAAGTTCAGAGCGTATCCACAAGCAGCCAGCCTGGGTGGGAGCCTTCTAAAAAAAAAAACCACAAGCAAAACTCATCAAAAGAGCTTCATAGAGGAACAGTCACAAAACAGAACAGAAAAACAACTCTCCTCTCAAGCTCCCCTGAAACCCAGTGTTGGAAATAAAGGGATTTGACATCCCCTGTGAGGGACTATCACAGGGCTAAACTCACCTGTGTGCAGAGAGGTGTGAAGAGCTTGAACCTGTGAACTGCTCTGCTTTCTTGGCTCAGCCTGGCTTACCTTAATGCCATGTGGATCCTCTGGCACGGAAGGGGTGGGAAAGCACTTGAGTGGTCCCAGCCTGGTGGGGTGGGGTTGGCCCCTCAGCCTGGACAACACCAATGCACGACAGAGCTCCCCCCTGGTGTGGATTTGCATGGGATTTTGCATGGATCCACATTTTCTCTCTGTTTAGGGGCTAACTTCCTTCCTGCTGTTTTCTACTCAGAGAGGCCCTTTATCAAAACACTCTCTACACAGTATAACCACTCTGTATGTCAGCTTAGGGTCCCTCCTGCTGCAGAGCAATCAGCATCATTCAAGCCAAAGTCCAGAAACAGGGCTGCAGAGAGCCCAAGTGCCTGGTTCCTCCCTCAAACGACTGCTCTCCAGAAGAGAGGAGACTTCACATTAGGAGCTAAATAATCCATTCACTAAAGACCCCAGAAGAGTTGAGGCTCCAGTGTTTCCAGTGGTGCTGAAGCACTGGGATGCAGAAGGGATGGAGAATAGGCTGCTGTACTTCAGGCTGGGAATCCTGAAGTTGTGAATGCATGGAAAAGCCTAGCACCTTCCTCTTTATAACAAGTTTTTTTATGGACAGATCAAACAAGCTCCTTCTCCACTCTATGATTCTCCTGGCTCCTTTCTCTCCCGTTTGGCTGCAGCTCTCCATCGCAGTCCCGGCAGCATCATTAACCAGCTTGCCGAGCTGAGCGCGGTGCAATTTTGCAGAGCTACAGCTGATGGGGGCTCACTGCTGGAACAGCAAGCCCTGGGCCATGTGCTGGGATCGAACAGAATTGCTTCACCGAGGGCTGACATTTCCCAATCTCCCTTTTAACTTCCCGTCCGCTGCTGCTATGCGATACCCGCTCCAACTGTTCCCAATTAAACCACGACCAGAGGTTTGACCACTCTGAATGCTGCCGATTATCAGCAGCAACAACAAGAAAGGGAAGTGCACAGGCGTTTTCTTTTCAAAAGCTTTTAATAGGACACATTTGTTTTTGTCATTTGTAAAGATTTACACTCTTTTTTTGTTTGTTTGTTTGTTTTTGCTTTTTTTTTTCAAAAAGGAACATGGTAACCCCCTTTTTCCCCATGAATACCACCTTTTGTTGCCCTGACCAAAAAGACCTCGTTTTGGCCTATATTCCTGATACAGTATAACAATATATTAACTATTAAATACAAAGTCCTATCATATATACTAGGTTGTTACGGACATTGCAATGGTACTGTGCCTACTCTAGTCACCTTGTGTAATAGTGTACAGGGGTTATTATAGGCAAAGGGGCAGAAAAGGGGAGACTGGGGCATAGCCTAATTTACAACGATAACACTTTTGTTTTCTTTTTTTTTTTCTCCTTCTTGAATACACCTTGTGCTGAGTGCAATCCACAGAAGTCAAAAACAGTGTTTTCTTTGCCCTCCTTCCAAAAATATCTACAGGATAAACAGCCTGTTAACCGAGCTGTGAAAAATCAGTTCTATGTGTGAGGGGCTGCAAGAATGGAATTTACATTTTCCCAGACACGTCTGCAATCTCTCTTTTTTTTTCCCCCCCCACCATGTGTCAGACTGGCAATAGCAAAATACCCTTCTCTCACTTGTATACAGTAAATCCACAGTAGTAAAGTGCTGGTGTGCTTGAATGAACTGGATAGCCATGCGACTACTTTACTGTCGATAAGAGGCTGAGTTTCGGGGGTAAATGGTTTTAAATGGGATACAGTTCTTGAACAGTAATAGCACTGCAATATTGTAGAACTTGAGCTTAGCTGCTTACTTCTAACCACAACCTGGATGCAGGCTCCAAAACTAGGCTATACATGTTGTAATACAGTAGGTCTGGCTCCAGGTTTATGAAAAGAAACTTGTAGAGAAGAGCTGCTTCTGTTCCCAAGATGCTACGCTGACTTTTAACAATTTCTCTATAGATTTCTACAAAAATATAAAAAAATTCTATCAACATAACCATTCTACAGAGTTCTTGTGGATTTTGTACATTTTGTTTAAAAAAAGTCAAATTCTATAAAACCCCCCCCAAAAGGTATTTAAAATGATCCGAAGATTATTGCACACACTGCAGTATAGTTGTATTTGTCTTTCAAAAGGGCATCTAGAAAAAAACTCATCCAGTTTAGAAAACAAACTATTTTACATGGATTTCTTTTCCTGAATGAATCATCACGGAGTGTTTTTTTCATTGACTTTACTGAATATTCACCTACGATGTAAACTTTTTGTTACTTCCACAAACCTTGTCAGTGGGCAAAACCCCAAGTATTGAAAATAGAAAGAGCCTTTAGGCTCTCTGTTACATTTGAAGCTGAGCATTTGGATTAACTTCACATCATCATTTTGTGCCATGATTTCAAGCTAAAATGTTCCATCTCTGTAAGGAAGGAACTGTACGAGTAGTATCATTCCAGCTACACAGACACAATCCTGATCATTAAAGAACCAAGGTTGGCAATTTTAGTGGCCTAGCTGTTTCCCCAAATTATTTAGTACATTTGAAAGGAAAAGCCAGGGCTCATTATGAGTTTAAAACCAAAAAAAGGGATTAAGAATATTTCCCAGGCTTAATACACTGTAATTTTATTATTCCCTTAAATATGATCTGGGAGAAGAACTGATGAAAGGTTTGTTGGCAATCGTTGATTCGAACGGGCTTAACTCTGGATTTAGACTGGCATATCAAAGAGAGCGGTCTGTGTATGGGCCCATGTGGAAGGAGGAAAATGTCCCAGCCAAGAATTAATCTAACTGCAGTAAATAGTACAGAACATTAATCTTCCTACTTCAAATACACCCATTGCCTGACTTCCTGCTGAAAGCCCTTACATTTCTCCAGGACATGCAAATCAATAGGGATTGTTTATGGAGTAAACATCCTCAAGTGAAAAGAAAGGAGCTTAAGACCTCACAAGGGCTGTTGGGTATGAACAGCATCTTCTTTGTGTATGTAAAGTTGAAGCTAATGCAGATACATGTAGTCGTAACAGCCTAATCTCTGAATGGATAAAAGGCTGTACATCAACATGTTGTAGCGATTTGAAAAGATCAGCAGTTCTCAAAAAGTTGCAAACTCCTGACTGACAGAATTAGCACAAATCCTCCTCTTCCTTGTGCTGCTTTAAAGACAGATCCAGCAAAGCCTTATCCACGTACGCGCTTTTGAACCTCTGACTGTTCACACGCTTCAAACCACGCCTGCAGAGTCTTACTTAGCCTGCATTTTAATGTGATTTCGTGGAGGGGGAGTGAAGTTGATGTCTGGTTTCCGTCAGTCTTGTGAAGAGAGGGAGGTGTCAAACTGGGCCAACCTCTCACAGCTTTCACACTGTGCTGTCCAGTTTTACAGATTGCTTTTTGCAGAGGGCGTCAGCACAGAAGTAAACAGTTAATTTCTGAGATGACTGACATGAAGGACATGCTATAAAGTAACGACATGGATTCCATTTTACCTCTGTATGGTGATGTTGCCGCTTAAGGCTTTTTATAGGTTGAAAATAAAACGACACTTAGGGTCATGTAAATTAACTCTAGCAGTGACAGCAAAAACTTCCACTTTTTAAACTGAAAACCAACAGTCTTTTCAGTACCTACAGACTTACTTACATGTATTCCATCCCATAACTTGCAGTAGGCCTTGGTTCTGTTGACACATATGATGTTCTGTTAATGCACATGATTTTGATTTGAAACACGTTACTTAAATGTGATCAACCTCAAAGCAGTTTAAGCAAGAGCTTAACTTTAAACGTGTGCTTAAGCCCACTGCTGTGTGTTGCAGTGTCTGCACTGAATTCACCCACTACCAATCTCAAACTTGGCCTTACTCTCCTTTCCTCAAGGGTGCAGGAAGGAGGAGTTCCACTGCCAATCAAAGTGAAAACTCGGCAAAAGAAACAGTCTGTCTTACAGACACTGGAGAAATGTCTCAGAAGCGACCACAGGCTTTTGTTACTTCAGTTTCCTTGGCGTGGATGAAAATTAGCCATTGACATGATTCTGAGTCACCAGTGAGTGATACTCTCTCATAATTCAGTGATGTGTACAGTTAAATGGCTCTACAACCGTCACCTTCAGGTAGTACTTTCCTGGGTTTACGCACTTGCTTTCGCTCTGGATGTTGATTTTATGCAAGATTGGATTATTACTTTGTTAAAAATCCAATGCCATTGCACTTCTATACTATCCAAACAATCTCTCTTTTTTTTTTTTTTTCCCAGAATATGATTGAAGTCCAAGGGGAAAAATAAATTACATTAAATAATCCTTATTTACGGCTGACTGTGGGATACATTTCCTCTGTAATGCACTAATTGGCTACATTTTGTGCTCTGCAAAAACAAAATGAAATCCAGACAAAGCAAAACAAAAAAAAAATGAGAAGGGATTAAATATATATATATTTTTTTTAGGTTAAAATATTCATAAAAACCAACTTTATCTCAGAAATATTCTGAGATACATAAAATAGAAGAAAATTAAGTGAGTCTTTAGTCACAAAATGTACTACATCCCGCAATACTAGATTCAATTAATTTAATAAAATATAATATACATATAGATTCTGCACATTGTATTGCTTTTACCTAAGCAGAACATATGCTTAAGTAAGCGTGATATAGGTTAACCACTCTTTTAGCCAGCTGGTTCTTTAACCTTTCTTTGGAAATTTTTTACCCAGTGCCATTTTGGAATACAGAGTTTGTTTTTGTTTTTGTTTTTCTATTATGTGAAAGGAAGAAAACATTTGGCACCAACAGAAAAGTAACTCAGGGGTCCGTTTCTGTTTGATCAAAGGAAAAGCTAGGAAGTGTCAACAAGTCTTTCTTTGGGGTAGGAGATGCTGACATACTGTCTGGAAGCAACGAATCCCCTATATCCATGGAATCCTTGGACTCACAGGATGGAGCACGTCGTCTCAAGCAAACGTCTCCACTAGGAGGTGAGATGCTGTGAGGTCCTCGAGGCAGCAAACTCTGTCCATCGGGTGGATCTATAGATATACACGGAGGGCTCAGTTTTTTCTTCTGCCGTGTTCCTTGCAAGCCTTCCATTTCACTTACCACCTGACTTATGAAGCCAGAAGAGCTAGATGTGGAATGATGTTGAGGGCTGTTTTCCATCGAACAAATTTCTATTGAATGTCTCCTTTGATCATCTAACCAAGAGGGTGGTTTTTTTAGAAGACCCTGGGTGTCTACACTGTGGTATTTCTTCAGGTCCTTCAACGTAACGTTGCCAGTATTGCCTATGTTCCTCTTAGGAGTGAGAGGCTCAGCCTCTGAACAGGCACTCAAGGCTGTACAAGTTTCTGAAGTGAAAGGCTCAGAGGAGCTGTTTATTTCAGATACTTCTTGGTCCATTGAATCTCCGGGTGTCTCCTCATAGGAGTCTGCACAAGCACACGATGTTGGTGCCTGCTTTGAAATATTATACTGATCGTGGGAAAGCTGCTGGGTGTGAACGCTTGCCCGGCTCCATGCAACCAACTCTTGCGCTTCTGAGGGCGTCAGAGCCACTGATGACTCCTCCTTGGGCACATTGGGGACATTTGGGTCAGAGAGTTCACTCACCTCGGTGTGGAGATTCTCCTTGCTATCCAAAGAGTCGTTCTGTATAGCCATCTGTGTCGGAGTGCAAAGGGATCGAGGAGGAGGGGAATTGCCAGGTGAGAGAGACAGATCAAACAAAAGTTAGTGTAAGTAAGGCACACCTTTTACGGGGTACTCAAAACTCTTTTTGGGTTGACCTTTAGCTTTCTCTTCTGTCAAAACAGAATGCACCTACTCAAACTTAGACATATTCTTGTTATGCAAAGGATGGGGTTCTAAGGATGAGGATCCACATACAGCAAGGCCTTTGTAACTTTAGCAGCCTGGGGAGGAGCGGGAGAAGGAAGGTGTGCAAGTGAGCCTGTGTATTCCCTTCTCTAGCTCAGGTGATGCTGAGGGCATGGAGCAAGATTCCCAGAGCCAGTGACACCAGAGCAACCAGACTCTGTCCCAGCATCAAGGCAATAGTCTGTCCATGGCTCTGGTCCTCAGGCTGGAGCCACAACTGCATCGTCTTACAGCAGGGGAGCTGGAGAAGCTGGAGTCCAAAGCTGGGCTAATAATAATGAGAATAATAATCTGCAATCATTTCAACTCATTCTGATGCTTAAGTTCAGGCTTCCTAAGGCACATTTTGCCTTGGCTGTCTAGAGTCATATGCAGCACCAGTGCCTGCTGGCAGAGAGAACCTGGGGCATGTTTTGAACGCTTTGTCTTTTTACTGCTCTGCATCCCTTGTCAAAAGGGTCTATAAATCAGCCACATTACCCGATCCTTAAAGCCAGAGTCTCAGTTTGAGAAAACTCTTAAGTTATCTGATAGATAAAAAAAAAACCTTCCCAGAAAAATTTGGAGGAAATGCATATAGCTGGTCCCAGTCCTTTACAGAAGCATAAGGAGATGAAATTCCTCATCCTAAGGAATGCTTTTGTGACGAATCGCCCCAAAATGATCTTAGAATTCATACAAAAATTGTCCCGCAAGGATCGTTTGAGCCAAATGATCTCTATTCAGGCAAAGCTCTCATCAGCTGCAGGATGCACACGTGTGCAGGCACAAACACCAGTCTGGTGCTACATCTGCACGTGGGGCTCCCTTTGGCACCCGTGAGAGAAGATTTAATACAGCAAATGATTTGGTCCAATGCTGCTGATTTTTTTTCTAGTTAAAATTTGACAGCATAACACTGGCAACTAAGCAGAGTCCAGAGTGGAGCTAATTCTCCTCAATGCCAATAGTTTTAGTGAGTGTTTGGGAGCAGAAACCATACCCTGAGAAGAGACACAGACCACAGAAAAGTACAATACAGAAGCAAAAAGTAATGATTGTCATTACTTTTGCTTGTACACCAACCTGTGTTGCACACAACACCAGCATTAGCCACCACCAGCTCTTTCCTCCCCTATGACACAGGCATCTTTGGTAGTCGTTAGTAGTAATTGTTTGTACAAATGTTTCACTGATTTGTTTCAAAATAAAAAGACTCTCTGGCATCTCATTGGGGCATCCACCTGTAGTAGCCACAGCTTGTTGCAGCCTACACCTTAGATACACAGTCCTGGAGCCAGAGAAATCAATATAGCTCTAATTTCAGGTGGGATTCCCCTGAAGAGAAGAGCTTTTGTGCAATGCACTGCCAAGGGCCGTACTCCTCAGCAGGGAATGTTCTCTCAAGCATCCAATCCGCTCATCTTCATCCGTGAGGGCATTGCTAATGGTCAGACTTTCCAGAGTCTAAACTGCACAGGATTGTGGGGACTGTGCTTGTTCTCCAGCACTCTGGAGGGAAAGGGAGGTTAAACACACAGGTTTTAATGGTCAAGGAAAGTGCACGGACCAGGTATGTGGTGGATGAGATTTATCTATGCACAAATTTAGGAAAGAAGAGGGCACAAGAGGGAAGGGAAAGGAAAGAAAGAAAAGAAAGAAAAGAAATCAGAATTACATGCAATATATGTAACAGTAAGGGAAAACAGGGACTGCAAACCAAAATGCTTTGCTAGGTTGGGCTACTGTGAAGTATTAATAACATGTTAGTGGTGGCAATAAAAGGAGCCAAGCAGAGAGCACTTGAGCAAGCAGAAGTGCTAGGGGTGTAATGGGAATTTAGCCTCTTTAAGGACTAAGTTTCACACTGCCTGGCCATCTAGATTGCAATTAACAGTAACAGCAATACTACCCTGTTGCCAGGAACAACCTCATTGCTCCCATTAGCTGCATTGGGAGCTTCTTGTTACTCGGGAGCGTGCTCAAGGCAACACCTCACTAACCTTGGGAGGGATCTGTCTGGCCCATGGACCGTATCTGCTCACTGTTCCAAAGCTTTTTTCTCTCTGAAATGTCACTTCAAGAGCATGCTCATGTCATTGCATGAGCAGAGAGAGGAGGGTGGGGAGTAAATAAACATATGAAAAGGTTTAGAAAAAGAAGCCTTCAAAGATATGACCAAAATTAGGATGAGGAAGATGGCTAGCATGGTAATTTATTCTAGATAGAGCAGTTCAAAAGGATGGCTCTGTTATTCATTAGAAAGCAAGAGAGAGTGGTTATGAACTGGAATCATGACATCAATTAGTTTCCCCATTAGCAGTGATTGGGGTAGCTGGCCAGCCCTTTGCAAATGAGTACATGCTAGGAATTTCTTATGTCAATTCAGTATTACAGACTAATGTAATTGTTAACCTTGGTACTTCACATCCATTTTTAGAGCCTAATGAATCAACTGTCTAATTTGTCAATGTTGATTAAAAGATGAAAGAAATGAGTATATTTTCATGCAGGAAAGAAATTGCTTTTGAAAAAAAAAAATAGAACCGATCTATTTTGTGTATATAAAGTCAGGCATGAAACTACTGAAGAAAGCAGAGTTTGGGAATCAGATGTGCCCCTGGTCCTGTTCCAGCTGCACAATCAAACCTGCTTAAAAACGTGAGACTGGAGAACAAGTTAAAGTATTTTCCTAAAAAAGGTAATTTAAACTTATGCTTCCAATCAACCAGACTGGAATCTCTGATTAGATCTCTGAGATCTTTGGTTGAATCAGGATTTAAATCAACGCCAGGCAAAAAAAACCAAAGATAAAACCAGCTGCAAAATAAAATGTGTTCTGTTTTGCATACATTCAGACTCTTCAAAAGCACACAGGGGATTCAAAAGGATCTTAATTTTCAGTCCTCACTGTAAAAACAGTGTGCTTTCCATGATGGTTTTGCATACAAGATATCCAGCTTCCTTTAAACAGTTTTCTCCTTTTGAAAAACACGAGGAGCCAGAGGAAGGGTGGCCTGGGATGGAGTCTGCAGTCACTATGTCCTTTTAAGCACTGAGATAATCACAGCAGTTAAGAATTAGTTCCTTAACCTCAATGAGCCCCTGGGGAACATTTGGCTGCATTTATGAAGAGAACTGAAAAAAAAAAATCAAGTGTTAACAATGTGGAGAACATTTAGGCACGTTGCCAGAGGAGATGATACTCATCACGCACATTCTTTGGAGACTCTTGGATGGCTTTCAGATCAAAATCCATCAACCTTTGTGTTATTCCTGTAGGAGAACTACAGTTCTCCAGAGTTTGCTCTGTGGATCTCTCCTTGAATTTAAAGTGTGGTCAACCTGCAAACACGACAATATAAAAACCTTGACGGGTTCATGACCGTCAGTTTGCTTACCTGTCTGCGGAGCAGCCTTTCAGCAGAAGGAGAGTGCACCTGCTGGGAAACCTGGGCTTTGCTCTCCGTCACCAAACGGTCATGAGCTCTTACATGGTGGAAATGGTCTTTTGGAATTTGCAGGAGAGAGCTGGTGTCTGCTGGCTGTGACTGCACAGATGCCTTTGAACCTTGCAAGAGGGAGAAGAGACAAGAGACGTGATACCTTCATCTGGGGACTGTGTCCCAGTCTCAATGACCTTTCAGAGGAAACTGCTCTGTTGTGCTTTAGACCACACAGGCATGGCAAAACCACTGTATTCAGCAGCTGGCTATCCATGATTGGGAAAAAAACTCCTACTAATAAATTATTCCAAAATTGTCTATTATTTCATTTTTCTTGGCATTTCCCCCAACACAACTGGGACTAGCTCCTGTTAAGAACAGATTATGAACTAGCAATTTCTACATCCCTGCTTCAGGGCCAATACTTTTGCGGGCAGCCACACCACGAGGATCTGACTTTGAAAGACTCTAGAACATGAAGCCTCCATACCTGAGTGTAGGCAGAGACCAACTGCTGGGATCTCGAAACCAGCATGCACATTGGAAGCAAACGGGAACAGCACCTGGCAGCTTTCAAGGCTAGTTTTACAAAGCATCCCAGGAGAAGGAAATAAATACTCTCCAGCCTCTTTCTGACCCTTTGTGGTTGCTGGCTACTTCTTCTAAAAGGCTTGAAACTCTGCATGCTCCCCTCCTCCTGTCCCCATCCCCAACAGGCTCAACATTTTTCAAAACAATTCATTTAACCTGGACTGCATCCCAGAGAATCTCATTTGTCCTGGAATCTTTCCCAGAACAACAGCGCCATTACGAAGGAGTATTCAAACAAATACCTCCTGCAAGTGCCAGTGTTGCTGACAACAAAACCTTTCTCAGCTTGAAATATTATGGCTCAGTTGTGGTGATTTATTAGAGGCTCCTGGCACCTTTCGCTATCTTCACAGCACTTTATAATATTACAAACTGTAAAGAGGTAGGGGTGGCTTCCCCCACCCTGAAAAGCAGTGACATTGTAGGTAGAACAGGACAATGATGCATATGCCAAGTTTTGGGTAGCTTACCCACCCCTCTGAGCACTTTGGCCTGCTTAAGACAATTGGAATTTCACCAGCAGGAGAAACACACAAAAGGTTTAATTGCTTAATGTGGCTATGAATAAGACATCAGCTTTACCTTTCCAAAATAATTCTCTTACATCTTAGTGGAACAGTTTTTTCCTGTGGATTTATAAGGGTGCAATGCCTGCCCCCCTAAGAAAGGACTGTCAGATGGGGGCTATTCAGTTCCCCAAGGTGTAAGAGCACTCTTGAAGAGAGAAGAGACTCAGAAATTACCCACTTCTTGGTCAAGTGGACATAGTTTTTGTTCAAGAGAGGAGCAACACATCCGAATTTAGGATCAAAAAAGCACCACTGGAAAGTTCCTCTGTAGCAAGTCGGATTCTTTCGTATGGTCAGGGATTATAGCTCCAAGGAAATTCTTGGCTGTTAGAGAGCCACAAGTTCTGGCTCCATTGAAGATAATGGGAGTTTTGCTACAGACTTCAGTGGGATTTGACCAGGATTTTTGCTGCACCTTTTGCCTTATGTGCTAACAGGTTCTTCAAAGGACAGCTAGTGACCTTTGAAAATTTGTCTTACGGCAGCAACTGCTCAGAGCTCCAGATTCATCTTCCTTTTTCATGTCTGCATATTTTTTTTCCTGCTGTACAACAGTCACTATTCATCCAAATTCTTATTACTATGCAAATTTCAACATCTTATTTCTAATCTGCTCAAATCTTCTACCATTCTGAACAGTGCTGAAATTATGTTCTGGGTAGAAGCCTTCAAATGACAATGCTTGTAAAAACTTCTCTGTCTTATCTGTGACAAACGTCTAAAATGACAGCACATACAGCAGAATTCAACAGCCACATTCACTTACCAGCAGAAGGTAACCCTTAGCAAACAGAGTGAGCGAAAGCACATTGATAAACGAAAGCACATTGATAAGCACCGGGAGGCAGCTGCAAGTACAGGTACAGAGGTGCAGGGAGAGAGTGAGCCCTTGGTATCTGCAATATGCTGTATCTAAGAATATCTCTGAGTTTAGCTCTAAGACGTATATCCCAACCACGCATGCTGGGAAGGACAATTCTGCACTCTCTCATTTTTCCATTCATCTCACACTGAGATCTCTCTCAATTCAGCACATTTATGTTCATTTTATAGGCATTTAGAGACACCAGTTTCCCATCCTTCACAGATGTTCACATATTGAGCTTCTAAAACCTGCTAGAATAGGTACTGCTGCTGCAAAAAAACAATCCCAACCCAACAGACAAGAGGAAACATTTTTCTGCTGGGATTTTTGCTCTGGGGCCATAGCTATGAGATGGATGGAGCCCAGGCTGTAAGGACTGCAACCTTCAGGGACCCAGGCAAGGAGACAGCCAGCACTGAGCCAGGCCAACTGTCAATATTGCCAAAAGGTTCAGAGGAAAGGAGTTATCTTTAAACAGCCTGGATTTTGTGAAGGGTCTTAGCAAAGCCATTCCTCGGGTTTAGACATCAACACCTGACTGGAAACCAATGGCAATTTGCTGCTTCGTACTGAATGGCATGGAAAATCCCAGCTATTGCCATATTGGAAAATCCTTCCCTTGTCCCAGCTGACAAATATGTACCTGACTGGGACTTGTGATGTGCTGGATTCCTCTCGCCCAGGGAAGCAGGGCAGGGGCTGGAGTATGGCGGCTGGAACATGTAGCTGTCATTTGGCAACGAGTGGGTACGACCCACCGAAGGCTTTCTCACGCTCAGCAAGTCCTTGCTGGGAGACAGGGTCAGCGTGTCGTCTTTGGAGCGGAGATCAGCCTAGAGGGGAAAAAAGCAGTGAGGAAGGAAGACGTAATGGAGTGTGAAGAGGAGAAGTGCCCAGAAACGCTAGCGACAGCCATTGCAATCAGTATGGCACGATGGGCATGCACATCGTCAGGACGTACAAGGTGCACGAATGGATCTACCAGGAAGCTATACCCCTCCTTTTGTATTGTCAATAAACTGTCACACAGAATGAACCACAGAAACAGAGGAAGCAACACTGGAGTAATAAACCATGACTATTTCAGGGATATGCAAAGAAGGCATCATGCCTCAAGGCCAGCAAAGGTCACATGCTTTGCATAACTTTGATCCTCTGCAATAACTGTAAAGCTGTCTCTCTGTGTCCTCATCAGCAACTCAGACTTTGGCAAAGGGGAGTAGTTTCCTCTTCTAACAATACAGAAAAAAAAACCCCAAACAAATACCAAAACTAGTTTACACAAATTATTCTCTAGTCTGGCTCTTAGCACAATTTTATTGGTTTTTCTTCTCACATAATGAATAACTAAACCCATTTTATTGAAAAGGATATCTAAGCCTACTGCTTCAGGGTTACAGCCGTTCTCTAATTAGAAGAGATCTAACATGAGCAAGGGTTATTGTCTATATGTTGACTGTGGAGTTTTTACAGCCAAAGAGGCTCTTGGAATGGGCAGCACCAGAGGCAATATTGAATGAGGTAGATTCAGGTCTGATTTCATCAGGAAATATTTCCATCCCAGAAATGTTCTTGGATGTTGGAAAGTATTAGCAAAAGTGGAAGCAAAGTCAACTTCCCTGGATATTTGTAATGAAAGAATTATTTCATCTTTAAAGGATGAAAACCACAGAAATGAGATGTGACACTGCAAGTCTGGTACAATACGTTGCTGGTCATTTTTTTGAAAACTTGATATCTTATTTTCTGACAAATCTTCCCTCCACTCAGTGCATTATAGGCTTTCTGATATCAACACTGAGATTTTCTTCCCTCTCCCCCAACCCCAGTTTTATCATTTGTTCCTAAGAACAAAATTCCACTCTGGCATTTTGGTTGCACAAGAAACATGATGAGATAAAAAGGAATTTACAAAAAAAGGGGGGGGGGAAAAGAGTGAAAAAGAAAAGGGAAAAAAAAATAAGAAGACCACCACTGTTGTAAATTTAATGAAGGAAACAGATCTGCACTGTCATGCAGCATTAGTTTCAGTCCTAAGGAACCTGCCGATTTGGATATAGCCTGGATGCAGCCTAGATAAGAGAGACTGCAGTCTCCTGATATAGCTCAGGGAAGGAGAGCAAAACGTGTGCTGGTAAAGCTGCAACTTGTGTTTTGGGAACCTTTCTGTTTCTCCCTGCCTTCCTCTTCCAAGCAGCATGTTTATGCTATTTAGCTTTCATATTATTTAGCTTAAAACAGAAAAGATGTCCTGAAACCTGAGATTTCCAGTTCAAAACCATTTGGATCGGATCACTAGAATTTGGATTCAAGATCTTATCCAAACCCAACCTTTAATGAACCTTTAGGTTCATTGAGAGGATCCAATACCACAGCAGGCTCGATTCCATCTTCTGATCATCTTGGGGGGAAATCTTGTGAGTCAATTTCATGAAAAACCATTTAAAATGGCTGCAAAATGATCATCTGAGTCCAGCTCACAAACAGAGCAGCAGGAGCGCGTGACTTTTTGGGTCACTGGTAGTTTTAAAAAACATGCTGGTTTGGCATGAGTGAAAAAAAATCAAATCTGGGTTTTCCATGACCCAAAGAAAAGAGAAAAAAAAAAAAAATCCCAACTCAAATCTATTTTGAGTCAACCAAAACACTTGGAGGTATTTTTCAACTAAAGCTGGGTCTAAAGGAAGTGTAAAAATGATGCATCTAGAAAAGGTTTCAGAGAAAGCTTGCAGTACTTCAGGACTCTGGGAAGCTGCTTTGACCAAAACACTTTGTTGGTATTCACACAAATTCACAAAATGCTCATTCAACCTGGTTTTGCTTTTTTTTTTTTACCTCTGAGAAAAACCCATCTCTCTTGTCTACAGCATTGAGACTTTCCTGTGCTGTCAAACAGATTGGGCTAACCTGATTCAAAACTAGAAGGGCTCTTCCCTCAGTCCAGACTAACTCATTTTGAAACAACTCTCTCCTCAGTTCTGCTCTCCAGACTAACATTTTGAAGCCAAAAGCCTGACACAAAACGTTAAACCTGGTTTACACGAAACCTGTTGTACGTGATGCCATGAAGCATGATGGGAAATATCGTCACGGTTTAAGAGGTGTTCCCCAAATCAGTGCTAATTAGGGTGACTAGAATGGCAGAAAAATTTGTCAACAACACAAACATCCAAAGGCAGGTAACATGAACGACAACAAAGAAAACAAGGATGATCCAAAAATGTCGGGAAAGGAGTTATGTCTGTTGTACAGCAGGAAAATAAGCACTTGACCGCTACACAGCTAAAAATGTCTAATGTTTCGAAGAGGAGATGGTTAAGGCAGGGTTCAAAATACTGGTCATTTCATTCAAAAGCACACAAAAGAGTCCAAATTTGTTTGGCTTTGTTTTTCTTCTTCTTTGTTGTTTTTTTTTTTTTATTTTCCAGGAGGTTAAGGACTGCTAGTAAGAATTTGCAAAACAAGCAGCATCTCAGAGCGATCCCCATCTGATAGTTATAAAATAAACAGTCTGGCACCAATCATACCAAAAGCCTTGTGGTGCCTGTGTTCATCAAGACAAAAATGCATTACAAACCAAAGGGCTGGAGATGACCCCACAGCAGAGGACACACGAGGCATGAGCTCATGGGTGTCTCTTCCATGCAGAATCACTGATGTGTTTCAGATGGGGAGGAAATTTCAACCTTGACACTTTCCAAAGCTTTTTTTTTTTTTACTATTTATTTTACTTGTAGAAAACACATTGTTTTTACATGAGAAGCCAAAGGAAAAATTAGAAAGAAATACTTGTTCCTCACGAGGAGCCAAGTTTGTGGACGAGAGTAAGAACAACCCAGGACCTAATGGCATTAAGGACAACGTCCTGTTCAGGGGAAAGGTTGGTGCTCTTTGGAAATGGACTTGAACTGAAAATGCCATTAGGCAGGTGCAGAGAGGTGAAAGCAGTATTTGGAACCCTGTAAACATCAGACTATACAGCGACCAGTGTATGTACATTGCTTTCCAGAGCATTAAGTAAGTGTGTGTTAATATCATCAGGAAAAGAGTCATCCGTCAGAGCTAAGGACCAGGACTTTTCAGAGAGAATATCTGACGTCAGAGACAGAGCCTCCATCTCAGCTAGAGGGATCTAAAGGGAGAGATGATTAAGCATAAGAAACCAGGACACAAACCTTTTGGAAAAGTATCATAATCTAAATACTTCTAGAGACTAAAGCAATATCCCTGCAAGTGAGAGAAGCTACATCATACACACTGTAACCAGGGACAGATCGCTAAAGGAATTAAATATAACAGAGAAATGAAGAAACAAAGAGTGAGACATTGACATTTAAGTGATCTGAGAGGGAGTTTAAAAGCATGCATTGTATTTTGCTGTTATCCTGTCTAGATGAAGAAGCAAAAGTAACTGTACTTTCATACTAGAGATATTTATCCTCTTGGCTATGACCAAATACAAGAGACTCCAAGACCTTTATACTTCTCTAAAGTTGCTCTTAGCCAACAACTCTGCCTCCAAGCTAAACTAATTGAGTTCACAAAGATTCCCCAACACCAAAACAGTTTTGCTAGTGGAATATGGAGTGTGCCTTTCCCTGAGAGGCATGTGAAATTGTAATTAACTTTCTAACGGCTAAATGGGGACAGAGAGCAACTTAAGGCTTAATTTCAGTCAGCAAATGCCTTCCTGGTGCCCTCAGTGGGTTTTGGTCTGCTAAAGAGCCTCTGGTTCCTGGCTAAGCACCAATAACTGTCCTATGAAAAGGACTGTCTGCATCTTTCAGCCCCTAAATGCCACTCTAGCCCTGGCCCAAACAGCCTCCCTCAGCTCTGAGCACTGCACGGCTGCAGCAGTGTGCTTTGCACAAACACATTCCTGCTGAAGGCATTGAATACATTGATAAAAATCTGTATTAAAATATTGATGAAGCTCTTTCCTTAGACACAGAGCTCTTTTTATAAGAAATGTCACTTCAGGTTTTGGAGAGAAAGGGGACAATGTGGACTGCAGTATCTCCCCAGGAGCAGCATCACTGCAGGGAGGGATGCTTGCCCTGAAGTGCAGGCTCAGGCCTCCCCAAGTCACCACCCCAGGTACATGTCTGAGGCTGGTGCCCACAGGCACTTCATCAGATGACCTACAGACCTGGCTCACACTTGCAGAAGCCTCCTGGTCTGGGCAGGCCCCGGGTGCTTCCTTTTCATTTCTCACTGTGTATTTTTTCCCCCCTATCTTCTATGCTTGAAAAGCCTTTCAACAGAAAGAGAAACCACAGAGGCTCAGATCTGTTGCATTTAAGTTGTCAAAGGGCTGGATACTCTCAGCCTTAGAAATGGCCTCAATGGGGTGAAATAAACACAGCGATGAGTGAACCTTGAGAGGCTCAAAACTTCAGCTGAGATAAGAAAGAAGGTCGAGTCCCACTCATCTAACCTTGGGTTTGATATCTCCTCTAACAGCCACTTGCTGGCAACGGATGAGAGGGATGCTTTGGAGGAGCTCCTGATTTCACACGAGGCTCCCCAAAAAAGCACTGCCGTGAAGGCTGCCAGCACGAGGGTGATCCTCACCAGAATCCCACCGATGGGAGCTCAGGCATGCGAGGCCAGGCCGTGCTGGAGCGTGGTGGCCACCAGCAGCTCCTGCCTGCTGGAGCTGCTCTGCTGGGAGCTGCCATTAATCAGGTTGCTTTCAGCAAGTCCCAGCGCTGCTCTAAATTCCTGACTTGCCTGAGAACATGACAAATGGTGTGAACAGAAAAGCCCAAATGTAAACAAAGCATCGCCCTCCCTTCAGCCTCTCCTGTCCCAAAATTGAGTTGGAAGCTGTCAAAACATTTTGTTGGAAACATTCAACTGATTTATACAGGTTTTAATTACCAGGGGAAAAAAACGAAATTGCTTCAATTTTAAAAGAAAAAGCCATTGCAAACTAGAATGCTATATTTTTTCATTATGAAAATGTCAAAACAAAACCTTTTCTTTCTTTCTTTTTTTTTTTGCTGCAGCAGCACTTTCTGGTGAAAAATGTGACAAATATTTCCAACCAGCTCCCGCCAAGTTTCGTACTGACCCTCTGCCTTCCCCACCAATGCTACTGCCTCTGGTAATTCCTAGAGGCAACCACTTCCTATAGCTTAATAAACCTCAATCAGAGGGAGACATCTTACCCTGCTGTATAAAGATCTGCAGGAGGATTTCATTTTACCTAAGCTTGTTCCTTTCCTCTAATGAACCACTGAGGTGGATAATTTAGAGTGTCAGTAAGCTCATAAATAAGCACACTGATTCCACAAGAAAACTTCTGCTATTTTTAGACAGAAATGGGGAAAAAGGAAAACACAGATCAAGAAATATGGAATTTGCTCAATTCCAACTGCAGGGAAAAAAAAATAGTTATGCTTGAGTTACTATGATGGTCACTGCTGTAATTTAGAGAAAATATTTTCCCTAAAGTACACCAATCTTCAGAAAGTAGGTATTTTACTCTAAGAAGTAAATGAATGAATTTTAAGCAAGTATTACAGCCCCTGTTTGAGAAAGCACTGGAGCACACAATTACTTAAGTACATCATTAAGGTCTGGCTCGCCTTCTAAATTCAGTTTGGATCAGAGATGAGGATCTAGTTTACAATGACCCACTTGCAAGAAGCCTCTTTAGGAAAATCATTCCAGACTGGATTTTCAGGCAGTGGAAGCAGGCACAAAATGTAGAGACCATTTTATGACCCCCAACAGTTCAGGCTGTGGTCTGGGAAAACCTGACACTGTACTCCAGGCTCTGCAGATATGTCCTGACATTGCTCCTGGGCCCTGGTTAGGGGCAAGAAGCCAAACACAAAACTCCCACTAAAGGCTGGAGATAGGATTTTGTACCTTCTTCCCTACAGCACTTGTGAACAGTAAATCCCAATGAAAAACTCATTGTGTCAAAGAGGGAAAATTAGAGCCTGTACTTTTCCTCTCCCATTGATATACATCATAAACCAAGATATTATCTCAGCTCCCACAGAAAAAAAAAGCCAAAATTACTTACACTTCAAAATCCCTCTGACTACATTACATAAAGAACTTTAACTCTCTATCAAAGGTCTCAGTCAAATTGAGTTCGGATGGAGACTTTGCAGGAAATTAGGAATATTAACCTGGTTCTCAGAGTTGTAATATTCGTGAGCTGGGAGGGCATAATGATGGCACACAGAGCCTGACAGGTTGTCCATCAGCTTCAGCTCTCCTTCCAGAGATTCCTGGATCAGCAGTGATATGGTATCAAACAAGTGCCTTTCCTAGGAGGGGTGGTGTATAGCATGCAGAAAGAGAGAGTAAGCCAAAAAGAAAGAGGAAAAAAACAAGGGACAGAGACAGAAAGAAAAAAAAAAAGGGCAGTATATAAAAGCCAGGAAACAAAAGGGTAAAAACAGAAGTGGGGAGGGGGGAAAGACAGAAATATTTAGGTAGAAGAGCAGTAACAGAAACAACAGGACAGGAGAGGTGAGGCAGGAGAGGAGAGAGAACAATGCAGTAATATCACAGTGAGCAGTGACAGCTTTCTCAGACATTTTTAGAGGTGGGCCCAACACTGAGACTGTGGCTGCTCAGGCTCAGGACCCTCCTTGGTGACAATTCTTGCTCTCAGCAAACACAGTTGCTTACTCCTGGGATCTGAGCTGTAGAAAGAGGCCAGTATAGCAGCATCCTGACTCCAGGTGCTGTGAACTTCTACAGGACACTACTGTTTTAAGTCTTTTATACCCACTGTCTCCATTTCTGAGCAAGATCTAATATCTGACACCTAAATCCATATTCAGGGGTCACATAAATTAAAACAATCTGACTTGAAGAGAGGCTGAGCATCCTGTCCATAAAAGCTGCAGGTGCCCAGGCTGGACACACATCAGGTCACTGATTCATGTGCCAGACATATGGGTTGAGATCCCTCAGTTGTCCTGGCCAACTTTAAAGCAGTTGGCCACAGCATAGACAAGGGGAGGTTGTACAGAGCAGGGTCTGTCTTTCACAGGCAGCACGGGGTTGCACCTTTCACGTGGGGAATGCCTACTACATACAATGAAATGAGGACTGTCATTACAATCAGACAGCACACAGTGCAGAAATCCTGGGGAACAGGCAAGCCAAAGAGCATGCTGACCATATGTCCTTGCAGGGTCATGTCCTGGGAATTGCATTCCTCTGCTGTCATGCTCAACCATCAGATTTTACTTGTAGAATTTTTTTTTTTTTTCTGGGAGAATAAATAGTTGGAATAAAAATCTCCTGGAGGTTTTTGAGGCTTCTGTTTGAGTGAAAGAGCAAGAAACACACTCTGGAGATTATGACTAGGATAAGCCCTTTGAAAGACACCTTAAGAGAGGGCAGGTTTAAGAGTCTGAAGAGCTGAGGGTATCCTCCCTGATGATTTGTGTTGTAGTTTCTTTCTTTGCCAGTGCGAGGACTGATGCAGGACAACAGTGCTGAGGATGGTTTGCCAGGACTCTGCTTAACGTGTACAACAGTTGGGACATGTTGTTTCTTCCTAGAGGATGTAATAAGCCTGGATTTCCCCATATTGCCCTGAATTCCTTTTTCCTGTGCCAAAGAGCAGCTTTGGACTGCATCTCAGACATTAGTGACTCCTAATGGCACCAGAAATTTCCAGTAGCTTAAGAACTGAAACAAAGCTTAAGCAGGGATTGACTCCTTTTCACCCTTGGACTAAAGATCATAAATGAGTTTTTCATGCATTAGAATACTCATTAGTCCATCCCAGGCAGAAGCCAAGCTATGCTGTTGTGAAATCATGATGTAATAAAAGCTAATGAGGTCTGTGTAGAGTTTAACCCAATTTGCAATCAGCTAAAACTATAAAAAGGCTGGACCGTTCTTCTTGCATAATTCCAGTTTTCAGATGCCTCCCTAAGGACCTGTCTGGGTCTTGACCTCACCTCATTCCTCAAACTGACTCTTCATCCAGAAAATGTGCTTTAGAGAGACTTGCTGCAGCTTGTAGCAGCTACCACATTACAGCCCTGCTCCAGCACTGGTCCTGCTGGTGGGAGTTTTGCCACCAGTTCTGGTGAGCTCGGGTTTGAGTCTCCTCTGGACTACTCTATTGTTAAAATAACTTTTTCATACAAGCTTAACTGAGGGGATGGGTTTTAAATTGAGGTTACATGAAACAAGTTGAATACTTAAGCAAAAATTAGCCAAGTGCTATTCCTCTTTTATGTTGTGGTTCATGGTCTGAGTTAGAAAAGCAAACACACTGTGCTCATGACTTTGCTATGACAGTGGACCTAGCCCAAACTCTGGATTAGAGCAAATTTGGAGCAAGCTCTGAACTTGGTGGCTTGGGCACATCTCCAGAATAAACTGTAAAGCTCTCTACCTCCAAACAGATGCATCAAGGTGGTCTGAAGACCTGCCTGCTTCCCATACCACACACCAGTCAGTCAGCAGACAGTGAGGAATACAAGCCCAGGACACATGGAACACCCAACTCCTCCATTACTGACTCGTGCATGTCTTCTCCTAGCAAATATGCAGATAAAGCCCTCTTCACTCTCCAGTTGAGGTTCTCACCATAGCGTAAACTAATGAGGGCTGAGAATCCACCTTGACTTGCATGGGATTGGTAAATCCTCGGGGGCTCTCGGGTCTGTCTCCTCCAGCACTGCTTGTCCACGCAAAGATGTCTGAGGGGTTGTGTTGGCCAGGGGTGATTGTCTTCATCTCCATCTCCAGTTCTGCTTCGAGCTCTGCCTCCTCTTTAGCCTCCTTGTTACTCTCCTCTAAGTGCTTCATGAGCACGGCGATCACCACGTTCACCAGCACAAACTGGGCCGTCAGCACGAAGGAGACGAAGTAGATGGGTGAAATGACGGTGTTGTAACAGGTGGACTCCTGGTCACAGTCTCGCAGAGTGTCCTGGAAACAGGGAGAAAATGACAGAGGGATGTGAAGAGTTCCAGCATGGACCTCAGTCTCCTGGTCATCTGGCTGCAATGGGTTCTCCTTTTATGAAGAAAACTGAGAAGACTCGGCAAATTTCACATCCAGAATGGCAAAATACTTGCCAGGAAAAAGTTAGGTTCTATATTAGTCACCACAAGCCGGCTGAGAGGAAAATGTCCTTAGGATGTGCAACAACACCCCACTGCTCCTAAAGGAAAGGCTGTTTTACCAGGTTAGAGTGCAAATATACAAGAGTGTGTCAGACAAATCTGGGGCAAAGCAGAGTGCAGCTACAACCCATCAGCTATCTCACAGCTGCTTGGCTTGCCGACACTCTTTCCAAGTTCACACCCCGTCATTAAGATTTTGGCCATCTAACACTCACCATCGGCTACAAATGGACAGAGAAGAGATTCCTTTGGAATAGCCAGCACGTTGTGTCTTCATAGACCAGATTTCTTTACAACAGCCTGCCTTCATGTCCCTTAAGAGAGACTCTCTCAGAAACTTGGGTTTTCCCAGAAAAAAAAAAAACACCTCCACAAACTAATATCAACAATAACTGGAGACTTTTAAGGAAAAAAAAAAAGTAATGCATGTCACTGAGCTGAACTCATGTTTCACTTGAGGGATGAGTCCATTCAGTTTTTACCTTGCTTTTTCAGTTGCTCTCTTAGGTTATAAAAGGAGAATATGTGGAGTTCCCAGCCCTGGAGCTATTGCAAAGCCGTGGAGCTGAGGTGCTGAGGGCTGTGGGTTAACAGTGGGCTCGGCATGGTGAGGGGAGGGGTTGGAATCAATGATCCTAAAGGTCTTTTCCAACCGAAAAGATTCTATGACTCTATGGTTTTCCGTGGGTTTCTTACCTTCATTATCCCATTCCAGTTGTCTCCTGTGGATACTCGGAAGAGGGTCAGAAAGGCCATCCCAAAGTTTCTGAAGGTGGCATGCCGTCCCAGCCCCTCGCAGGGGTGTGTGTCATCACACTCTGTAGGACCAAGCACAGTCATGAGACCCCCACTCACACACTGCTCCCACCCCTTCTGCTGGCACGGGAACACTCACCAAGGTCTCCAAACAGCTCCACTCCAAGAGCTGCAAATATGAAAAACAACAACATGAAGAGAAGACCCAGATTCCCCACCTGGAAAGAGAAAAAGAAATGGGGAAGGGGGGGGGGAAACACAAAAAAAAAAAAAAGAACATTCATTGATTTTTTTGTTCCAGACCTGTTTCCTGCTGTATTCTTTAATCCAAAACTTAAATTGCTTCAGGGGAAAAATGACCTCAATGTGAGGACTGTATCTCAGACAGTGCTTCGGAAGGGAAATGTGATTCTCTAATGATAGTAAAGATAAAATGATTAGCATTCCTCTGCAATAGGAAATTAGCTCTGGGCCAGAGGAGATCTGGTTCGATATGGCAGTGGGTTACCTGCGGCAGCGCTTGCATCACGGTGTCCAACAGTGCTCTCATCCCTACAGCCATCTTCAGCAACTTCAACACTGCGGAAAACACGTTCAGAAGAAGGTAACGGCAGCGTTAGCACGGAGGCACAAACTCTGTCCCTCTCCCAGGAGCCACAGATTATAGGAAGAGGAATGTGAAATCATGTCAAGTGTTCTCCATTAGCTGCTATAGTCCCTGGCCTTTGTACATCGCTCCTGGTTGCTTGGATACTATCAAAATCCCGTGAATAGCAGCATCACCTACCCTGAGACTCAGAGAATGTGTTATCGTTCTGCCTGACTTTTCCTTTTCCCGCTTTATCTGTGTTGGACTCATCTCCTTCTTCCTCTGGTTATCGTAAGCAGTTACTTTCCTAGCCCTGGGGCTGCTTTCCCACTTCCATAGGCTACCCACTTTCAGACATGATTCACTGAGGAACTGATTTACACATCTCTTCCAGAAGGTTGCATTTCCAATTGGAAACTGCATGTATTTTTAATTCTGAAAGGGATCCAATGCACAGGAGAACCACTTCCCCCCTCCCCTTGAGATACAGCAGCATTTCAATTCTCTTCCAGTTCCTTCTTCGCTTAGACGAGGGCTGCAAGCAGAGCCATTATGCCTCTGAGCACAACAGTGCCCTTCAGAAGTGCCTTGGAGTACTTTAATAAGGGCCTGAGCACTCACATTTTACATCTTCATCGTTTGGCCCTGAGACCTCCCTGTTCTGAAAACTCAGGCCCTGAAGAAGCTGGCTTCCCAACTCGGGTACGTGTCGTTACAAGTCTGAGGGGACAGATGGATGCAGAGTGACGAGGAATGCTTTGTCACCAAGTGGTGAGATGTAAAACCCTCTGGGAAATTAAATTCATTAGATGCTTGTCTTTTAAAGCCAACGTACTTGAGCTCTTGTTCTCTAATCCCTGTAAGAGATGACTTTGATTTGACTGGCATATTTTTTCCAGGTATCTCTCTGGGAGTTACAGCCATGGCTATTTCTCCTTTATTTCTAACCTTCAAGTCCTCTTAAGACAGAAACACATGGTCAGCTGGCTCAGCTTTTTGGCTCCTCACAAGTATTTTCCCCCATTGTTCTTTTATTTGTTTACAGCCTGTTGATGCCAGAACTATGCACATCGTGTTGGGGTTGTGCCCCAGAACCATTTCCCAACGCTTAACTCTCTCCTGGAGGGAACCCTTCACCTTAAACACAAGCCAAATCTGCTTTATTCATCTCACCTCGAGCAATCCTGAGAACCCTCATGATTCGGATAATAGTGGGGTTAATTGGTAGTGAAGCGTTCACCTCAATCTCTTCCAAAGTGATGCCCATGATAGACAGCAGCACGATTGCCAGATCTAATTGATTCCATCTGGAGACAACACAAAATGAAGTTTAACATCTACTAAGAAGCTGGCAAGAGGAGGTAGCTTGTTTCACACTAATTCCAGTCATTTCAATGGTTCTAGCACTCAAATGAATCTGCAGCATTTTTCTGAGGGTATTATACAAAAGCAGTTATGTTATGAAATCATTATAACTAATGCATCTCATTAGAAAATCAGCCAATTCCAAAGATACTCTTGACTGAAGAAAGAAAAGCTGGCCAATTTTCTACCCAGAGGCTGCAGACCTCAGGGGAGACACTGCAGTATCTGTCCGGCCACTTCTAGACACGACACTCCTGGACCTCAGTGTGAGGTCTGCCCTAGAAAGAACCAGACCCACAGTCCAGTCCTTGCAACAAAAAAAAAACCTCCAAGGATTTGTGCCAGGTTGGAGAGGTATAATCCCAGCACAGATACCTGAAACACGGGGAAAGAGGTAGAACAATCCCCTGGCTGCTGATGGGCTTGTGTCAAGTCCCGCTCAGTGCCAGCATCTGTATTAAAATTGAAGGAGGCAAATATGGGCACAGAAAGATTCACCAAGGATGTAAAAATCTGTTATTTGCAAGGTAAGAGACTGAATATCTAGAAAAAGAAGCAATTTCATCTGCTGTTTCACTTCCACTCAGGACCAGATTCTCTCTCTTGGCATAAATTTCGCCACTTCACCAGCTCCTCTGGATTATATTGACACACACCTAGTGTGAGAAGAGAACCAGCCACTCAGTGAGAGACCTACTCATATTACTCATATTTCGTCCACCTCCAAGGGCCAAAGTGGTGCAATCACACTCCTGGGCATGCATCATCCTTTCTTCATCTCACATCCCAAGCCTCTGCCTACTCAGCTTTCACCAAAGAGTGTTCACACGTGTCAAACTGACATCACTGGGAAGAGCATTGGGGTCCAGGACACCCAATTTGGGCAGCTGTGTCCAGAAACCTGCTGCTGTCCCCACAGTCAACATAGAGCTTTTGTTACCTGTCTTGGAAGAAGCGACGAAACCCAAAGGCAATAAGCTTGAAAACAGACTCCAGGACAAAGATAACTGTGAAGATGTAATTGCAAATCTTCAGGGCTTCATCAAGAACCTAGGATGTGGACACAATACTGGGGTTAGGTGTTAGCTCTGCTGAGGGGCTTTGCTGCCTGCAAACCCACCCTCTTCTTCTTTCAGCAGTTACTCATTTCCAGGCTACATAAAAGGCTCCAACCGTGGGCTCTCTGCGATGACAAATGTCCCAGGGAAAAGTCCCAGTACTTCAGGAAGTGCACACGTTGCATTTCTGCCTGGCCCCAACCCAGCTGGTATAATTCACAGGAGGGGCTGACAGAAACCCAGGGCAGGACACAAACCCCACAGAAGTAACAGCACTCACTTGGGTGAGTGCTAAGAGCTGCTGCATTTGCAGGTGTCAGCAGCCCAGAACTGCCCGTGCTTTGGGCAGAAAGATGAATTTCATCCCACTTGCTCATTTTTTCAGTGCTGCAAGAGCCGTGGGCTGGCCAGGTCCCTGCAAGTGCCAGCCAAATAGCTTCTTTGTGACAGCCTGTCATTTCCTCCTCACCTTGAGCTTTTGGAAAGGAGCAGGAGAGAGGGGTGGCATGCCAGCAGGAGCAATTGCCTTGGGTTTTCCTTTGCCCACCCTTCCCTTTGCAGAAGTTGCTGTCTGGCCATTAACTACAGATGCCTCCTGGCTAGGACAGCTCCTGCACAGTCAGGCATTAAGCCACATCAGAGGAGATTTGATCCCAAAAGTTCTGCCTGTGAAGGAGCACTGTGGTAGCAGCATCCTGTATGGCCTCTTAAGTAATAATATGCATTGAATTTCTCACTGCTGGCAAACAGCATGGTAATAACAATGTCCAGGGCACTGTTAGAGAACGTGGGAGGTAGCAGTGGAGGGTTCTCAGTCCAAAACTACAATTTGCTGATCTCCAAGTGTGTGAAATCATAGTAGAAGGGCTTTAAGCCATGCATTCGGCCCTCATGCTACAGTTTAGTTTCAAGCACTCATGGACAAAAACCACCTCACCTACCCAACCAGCTGCCAAAGGAGGCTGTGGCTCTCAACGAGCCCCCCTGTCATACAGCAGGGGAGCTAGGCTCTGACAGGAAATAAGCATATTTATTTGGCAAAAGCAGATTTTTGCCCAGTAGCTCTTTGTTCGAATCACCTCTAAGCAACCTGGAAGCTCCTCCTCTCCATGGGTAGCCACAGCATCTCCAGTTGGGATTTCATCCACAGGGCATCCTGGGATATCCCACCACCAACCCCTTCCAGCACCAACACACCAAGCAATCATTAGTTTGGATATAAATCTGGTACATTTAGCCTTTTAAGTATCTGCAGGACCCCAGCTATCAGTCACCCAGACCAGAGCGATTTTGGGGCCCTGATTCAGCATGTACACAGCTCTAACCCATGCTGTCATCTCAGCACAGCTCAGGCTTGGAGTTATTACCCAGATGCTGCATACCAAAGGCTTAGAGACAAAATGTTATTTTCCTAAAGAAAATTAAAAACAAAAGCCTGCCCAACATTTTTATAATACAAGAGAAAATGTAGCTGCAAAATGACTGCAGTAAGACGCACACCCTAGAGCAATTCCAATACAGGCTCCTTAGCCAGCAACCTTTTCCATCACCAAATGACTGAATCATGCAATGAGCCTTCCAGGGTATTTAAAGGTGACTCGAATAGAAAAAATTATATTGGGCTCGTGTCCTCTCACTTTTTGGCTTCTTTGTGATAGGCTGGAGGATATTTTTCCCCTCGCTTGCACGTCTTAGTTGCTTGGGGTTTTTTACATTAAGTATTCAAGTCCTGTCTAGTCTTAAAGAATATTTCCTCCTATTGTGTGTTATATTTATTCATTCTGAAAGTGGCTAATAAAAATAAGTACAAGTTAGATGGCTAAGGCAGCTATTTCCATTTTATTCTTACGCACAAGAGACTTGACATCCCAGGACAGGCTGTTTTTATTTTCAGAGTATGACAAAGACCCAGGAACTCAGCGCACTAATAGATTAAAATGTATTTTAAAGACCAGCGTGGAATCCAGTGCTTGTGAAAACTGGGCCCTAAGGGACATTGAGCATTTAGAAGGAACTTCACAAAAAGAAAAGTTTCACAAATTCTTCTGTTCTTTTTCCTTTTTCTCCTTTTTTTATGGTGGAAAACCCAAGTCAAATGGAAGATTTCAGTGATGGTCTCATCTTACAAACCAAACCAACCTGCTCACATCCCCATTTTTCATAGCAGTTCATTTGCACTCAACTAGAAGGAAGAAGTGCAATGGGATCCAGGTACTAAAAGCAATAGTTTGAGCTGGAAGCCAGCTGAAAGTTGAGTGCCCACCGTGGAAGAAAGGGACAGGTCGGGCATAGTCAGGCCCCAAGGTCTAACAGCAAACCTGCCCTTAACTCCATTGCATCAGCACACCATGGCTCAACATGTTCCCCTTGGCTTTTCCCCCTTTCTGCCCCGGTACCTTTGGCTGTTGATAGTGCTCCATGGCCATGGTGATCACATTGAGGCCAATCACTCCGGTGATGAACAAATCCAGGTAGTGGCTGGTGCACATCTGGTGGATCATGAGGCGGAAGCGGGAGTAATCCGAATAGTAGGGCTTACACTGTGCTTCTGCAGCGGGGACGAGGAGAGCGGAGAGGCACATCAAGTCATTTCTCTGTGTCTTTCTGAAGTGAATGCACCCTCACTTTCCAACTCCAAAGCTGATAAATACACCGATTACAGCAACATGCTGTCTTTTTTATTTCCTTTTGCTTTGCTTGCTGGCATGTTACCATTTTTAATAAACAGCGGGGATCTCGTCATCTTACATCCATTAAACATCTTCAGTGGGACATGCGCTATACTCAGCCTTATGGCATCAGGGATGAGGTGAGCTGGGACTATTGTGCTGCTAAAGAATGTTTTCCCTGTAGGGAAATTTAAATTAAATTTAAATTAAAACCACAGTTCTGTTTCTGCTGATCTTAAAAGTCCCCAAAGTATCTGAAAACCCAATTAACGGTCAGATGTTGGGGACAGACTTTACTAACAATGGCTTAAAATCCAGGCCATTGACTTGGCGGTGGTCTTTGAAATAGATGTAATTCAGACATATTATGTTCTTTGCAATAAACTGTAGAGGGAACAAAAATTCAACACTTTGGCTGTCAGAGCCCTAAAAAATGGTCCATAAAAACACCAAGGAAAACTGATCAGTCAGCCTTAGCGATTACAATATAATGATCCTCCATTTAGACAAGATTATCAACACACAGATTTCACTCTTCAGCTCATTCCCATGTTCAACTGCCTCGGGGATGACACATTGTGCTGGTTTTAGACCCCGAATGTTCCTATAGATAAACTCATTTACTCACCTAATCTCTAATGAGGAAATGCCAAGGCTGAGTATATAATTCAGTACAATTTTCAAGGAGGCATTATAATGCAGATTGAAGTGGAAAGGACTGTCTTGAATATGTCAGAGTATAATATTATACTCATAATTAGATGATCAACTGGTTATGAAAATTATTGAGCTGTAAGAATTACATGGCTTGATATTTAGTGCTGCTGAGCAAATGTACAGTTTGATACATTATTCCAACCAAAAAGTTAGGCAGAATGCAGCCACGAAACACCAGTTTGGGTTGCCCTTAGGGAAAACTAATTTTGGAAGATTAAATTTTGCCTGGAAATAGAATCCACTTTGTCAATAGCTAATGACATTGCAATCAAACCCATAGATTTAATGGTTTCATGTGCTCCCTGCTTCATAACAGGATCCTGAACAATCAGAGTAGTTTTGTTTTTTCCATAGAGACAGACCTTTCCCTTACAGCCCAGGGACCAGAGAGACAAATCACTCAGCAGTTTTATTCTGTAGGGGTTTGGAGCACCCAAAATTCTGCTTCGGTGTCATCAAATGAAAGGCTGGATTAATATTTCCTTTCTGACCTGCAGGGTACTTTAGGTGATCTGTACCTGAGTGCTAAAGCACCATAACGAAGGAGAGGTCTATAAAATGAATTTTTATGCTGAATCTATCGAGTGCTTACAAAAAAGCAGACTGGGAGCTGCTGACTCACTCATAAGACTTTATCAGATATCTCAGAATCTGCATAAATCTCCATAAAGTCAAGATATCTCGATCACATTATGCTAAATTATGAGTAGCAAATTAACTAAAATGTTTGAATACAATTAGGTTAGGAATAGGACCTATTTTTATGAACCAACTTATCACCCCAGAAAGAAACACCATTGTAATTGGATCACTTCTACATTTACGTATCATTCACATTCAAAAAGAAGAATGGCCATGTTTCTGCCTTTTCTTGCCATGGATTTACGTATGAATAATTACACTGTTATTGTTCTTAGCTTTGATTGACAGGTAATTCCAAATCCTACAGAATAGCACCAACACCGTTAGAACAGAGAGAGGATTTAGAGAGAGGCTGTAAAATGTCTCCTGTGCAGGGCTCCTGCACCTGGATTAGCCAGTGCATGACCTTATAAGCAGGGCTGCTAATTGTTCATATATCTGCAAAGACTTCTGCTGCTCTGCACCCTCTTCTCCCAAACCCCAAGGCTCCTGTTCACCTTTCCCAACACAAGCCCCTCAGCCAAATGTCACTGCGTGCTGCTCTCGCAGATGCCCTTGCAGCCTTAGAAAATGACCATTAATAAATGTTTCACCCTTCCATCTTAACTCCATTCAGAGGAGATTTGTCAGCCCTGTTTATGGGTCGTGCCACCATTCGCTTCCCCGCTCTCCACATGCCGGCCATGCAGATTAGTGCGATACAGATACTACCTCGAGATGGATCACACACAAGCTACAGCATGCTGCCCGAGGACTCTAGGTATGGACCTACTGTGTCTAGGTGGGCAGGGAACTTTCTGAAGGGATAAACCATTTTCTATACAACTATTTAACCCAACTTGTGCAGCTCTGCAGAGAATTTGGATATTGCTGATGTACAGTTATCCAAGTGCAAAGCCCATGCCCCCTATCACACAGTATAATTTCTAGTTAGTGCAGTAAAGATCTAAACAATACCAACATCTTGGGAAATACAGACATCTGTTAAATTCCAGGTGGTGAACTTCACAACTAACACAACACCACATTACTGTACTGTTACAATACACTGTGTCAAGAACAACAAGAGCTTTGGGTTAGTCTCGGTTATTACTGGAAAGGTTAACTTGGCTTCCCGGCACACATGGGTTAAAGAAAAGAGGAGGAGAGCAACAGAACAAAAGAAGAATTGGCAGAATGAGAATGTGAGAAGATGGGGAAATACAGCAAAAGCCCACTACGAGACATCAGGCTGGTAAACAGGGTGTAAATCAAGCTGCTTCACCATGGCTGGAGGCCAGGAGTCAGGGGGAGGGAGAAGTGACTCAAATTTAGATGTTGTCATGCTGGAGAAAATCAGTTCAGACAGTGAAGCCTGAGAAATCTCCTCCTAACCTAGGTAGGAAGGAGATTTCACAGCTTGTTGGGAGCTGTCGTGGGAGAGTCACACCTGCTCACAAGGAGATCGCACCAGCAAAGGTCTCTGGCAGGGGGCATTTGGCTTTAGCTTATCATTTTTATGGGCCCTCAACTCAAGGTGTTTCCCAGGCAGTTGTTCTGTACTCCTTTTGGCATCACTCTACAAGATTATAATTGATCCCCTTGACAAGGACTGTGGGGCAGAGCACGGTAGCCCCAGCCTGTGTTCTGGGATACCCAAGCTCATCGCCATCCTCTTCTGTCTGTCTGGAAAGGCAATGACCATTACTGTTCCCATTCCTAAACCTGCTCAAATTTCTCCCTTCAAGTTTGACAATAACAGCCCAGGTTTGGACCTTTTATTCCTCTGACTGCTCTAGGATGTGACCTGTAAAATGGCACCAGTGGCCAGCAAATGACTTCTGGAAGCAGCCCTATTTTTTTCCAGGCAGTGCCACTGCCGGCTCCCAGATGGTCCCAGGGCTTGGCCAGTCTCTGCCAGCACTGTGGGAGATGGGGCTGGGTCACTCTCTTTCCATTAAGTGCATTTTTGGATGGGGAATCAGGCTGGGCATGTGGTTCCAAAATATCTCTGAATAGCAGCTGCCTCCAAATATAGCCCTGTCAAAGAGGGAAATTGCCACTTTCCCTGAGGTGGCTTTCGAGCCGGAGGTGCGTGGGCAAGGGAAATTGGAATTCACGAGAGTGGGACAATTCCATTACTGTCTCCTTCAGCTTCTTCTTTCTCCTGTAATAAGTGAATTAACTACTTTGCAGGTCTGAGTATATCTAGAGGACAGCAGCAAACCAGTAGGCAACGAGCCTGTGACGCAGCTGGATTTACAAACTGTATCAAGGATATTATTAGGTTAAAAAGTAGTTTGTTTGCACTGAAGGAACTTTATATATTTAAACTTAGCATTTTACTTGGCTTTTATTGTACTGAATGGATTTATTTAACAAAAAAAAAAAGGCAAAATGGAAAATGATAAATTATTTCCACTGAGAAGATTCCAGTTGTGATAGAATGTAGACTTGAAAAAAAAAGAAAGGAAAAATAAAATTATAATACTTCACCAGGCAGCAGCGCGCGCACACACACACACACGACTCCATCTTATCTTCACAGAAAGAGAAAAGAAGCTCTCTGTAAGTGCAGAGACGTGTGGAAGTTTTGGGGTCACAACTCCAGATTTGTCATTGAACCACAGGAGGTTCATTTACAGCACCCGAGACTGATTCCCTCATATCCCCCCCACTGTCAGGTTCAGAAAGAAAATCCTTCTATTCCCTCACGTTGGTGCCTGAAGAGCAGCGTGGCACATTCACTACCACTGGATCCAAAGAAAAGACAACAAAAGGGAACACAAAGCCTGGACCTGACACTTTTTAAAGGCAAACTAAGAATCTTTCTGAGCCTGCGCGGGATAACGGGAGCGTTGGGGTGAGTTTAGTGTCTAAAAAAAATAAACCAGCCTTGACGTAGCTGTGTAGGACCAGGAGAGGAATCACAACCAAATAAAAGGAAGCAAAGAAAAAAGCAACCCCCCAAACCCAGCAACAGCACTTTTCATGCTGCCCTCATTTCGCAGGAGAGGACAGGAGGCCTACCAAGAAGAGCAAGAACGAAAGCAAAGAAATAAACCCACCAGGAATGGCAATGGGAAGGAGATTCAGGATTCTTTTAAAGCATGTTGTGAGAACTTCCAACAAGGCCTTGGAAATATAAGGTAGAAACCTCAGTCTCCGAGTTATCCTGTGCAGAGAAAGACAATAGCCCTAACCTTGCTCTTTGTATTTAATCAAGACTCCCTGCAATATATTGAGAGATGGATGGAGCTCTGCTCCCATCTCAAGCAGGGAGAGCTTGCTCACAGGTGAGAGTTTTAATGGCACCATTTTCCTAGCATTTTATTTTTGTCAAAAATTACAGCTATATTTGTTTCTATCTTGGCACCTATTTAATTATTCAGGCTAATATTCTTAAGTTATGAATTAAACAAAATGCTTGCCAGATCAAAGCTCCTTCTAAAAATAAAAAGAGCAAGGGATAGATTTGCAGCCCTGAGCATCATCCTGGCAAGGGGAGAAGGGAAAGGGAGATGTGAACAAACAGTGGGTCAGGGTGGCCAGGTCAAACCCCCAGCAGCCTTCAGCCCAGCCACTCCCTCCCCACTAGAACCTGGAAAGGCTTTGAGGCTCTTTATTCCTTTTAATTCACAAGATGCCTCACGGACCAAGTGACTCAATAGGAAGATTTTACAAGCTGGGCAGCACAATATCTAAATGCTATGTCCACGCTGCAGGTTGGTGTGGGGCTGATCTCACCGTTCAAGCACTGAGGCTCTGCACTAACCTGAATTTTACCCTGCTGAAAAAATGCTGCACCTCCCTGCAGCACAGCATTTGTGGAGCAATGAGCAAGGGCTGGAGAAATCATGAAATAACCTCCCTAAGAAAGCTTGCCTGTCTTCCAGAGACAAATCCTGCATATTATTCAAGGACTCCCTAAGCTGGTAATTGGAAAGCTATGAAGGACCCATTTCACAGTCCAGTCATTATTCTCTAAGCAAAACCAAAAATAAAACAAAAAAGGAGGAAAAAAAAAAAAGAGAAAAACCATGAAAAGTCTGACAGTGTCTGAATGAAAACCAGGAAAAAAAAAATATACTGAAGAACGTAACATGATCGAGGGGTAAATTAAGGGTTTGCAAGTGTCAGTCCTGAGCCAGGTCTGCAGACCTTTGGGTCAGAATGATATGCGTGTGCCATGAAGTAAGCAAACGAGCTTTGCACCACACACAGGGTTTAGTGGGATGCCTCACAGCAGCGGTGGCCAGCCGTTAGTGACACAGCACTGCCATTCAAGTGGGACGAGACGTGTCGACTTCCCAGTACCTTGCACTGCACTGGCTGAGCTCTCCATTAATACATCATCCAGCATTAGATCTAAAAGAACGAAACGGCATTAATCACCCGGCAGGACACGCGGCAAGAACTTCCCTTCCCCTTCAGAGGTCCCTACGGCTCTCAGGCTCTCCGGGAAGGTTTGCTGTGGGATCCTCTCCTTGTGGGCTTAGTTACACAGGCTCATCACAAAAAAAATAGGAAGGGCTCTTGTGCTTCTCCCACATACACAGGCAGAAGCCCAAGAGATCCTCAAGAACCCCTTTGCTTGATGATGAAGACAACACTTCTGAAGGACAGATTGTGTTCTCATCCTGCTGGGTCAGTGCACCGTAGAGAGAAACCCTGCATCTGCCTACACCTCATCAGGCTGGGATCTCACATGTCTTTTTTGGTTTTCAGATGTCTGATTGAAGAGTCTTTGATCAAAAGTGACAGTGCTACCGGTTACATGTCTACGTCTGTCCATGTCTGACATCCATAGGTTGGTCTGGGTATCTGGGGACACTCAGGAAACCCAGCTGAAAGGAACCCCCATGCATTTGGTGGCACAATCAAAGCCCTAATCTTGGTATCATCTGCACGTTCCCTCCATGCAGAATGCAGCTAAGCAAAGGCATCTGTTGCCTCCGAGGGCAAAGCTGGACACGGTCAATTAAAACCAACGTTTCACTGAACGCAAATTGGGAAAAGTGTTCTGAAGCAATTTGGAGGGCTTCAGACTTTGCTCTTGAAAGGTTTTTATGTCGATTGAATAGTCAGCAATATTCGATCCTCAGTAAAATAGCTGTTTATTGCCTCTTTAATTAGGCATTTCATAGGACTGAATGAATAACTACATCTCCAAGGATGGTTTGTGATTCCGTCCCGCTGGGAAATTGCCCAGACTTACGTCTTTTCTTCATCTAGTGTTATAAATAAGGTCATCAATAATAACTAAATATCTATTTTTCTTCTGCAGAAATATCTGCTTTCCAAAACTGCAACTTTAAATAGGGATCTTTCTACACAGCCTTTAAAAACATTTTCTAACTCATCAGCCTGAACCTGCATTTGGGAACTTGGACTGATTGATAGAGCTTTCTAGGCATTTCTTTGATGCAAAAAAACCAAAAAAACAAAACCTTTCCATCTGTATCCCACTTAACTGAGAACAGACTAACGCGTCCTCCACCACTCTTGAGGGAAGCCTCCGTCTTTCCACTGACCATCGAGGAAGCCAGGCTCTCGGCATAAACCAAAGTTTGATGTCCAGAGGCTGGTGTGATACATCCTATCGGTTACAAAACCTGTGAAGCTCATGGGACTTAAAGATGTGACCAAAAGAAAAGTGCTGGGTAAATGCTGAACTGAGAGAGGTTGAGACTTCGTTGTGGTATGTGGTTGCACAATTTAGCCTGTCACAGCTATTAAGCACCTCTTAGACTATTAAAACAAAATAGAACAGACTTAATATTACCAGCTCTCGAACCAAGTGCCTGATCAGACAGCCTCTTAAACAGTACTGAAGTCTGTCAAAGATAGAGAAGAGATGTGAAAGGGGACACAGAGAGAGTAACAGGCAGACTGACCAGGGAGGGAAAGTGTGAGGCCAGGGACACAAAGGGAGAAAGTTCAGTCAGAAGAGACAGCATGCGAGAAGAAGAGTACATCTGACCTGTGGCTTCTAGCTGACCTATTTCTTACTTATACAACTAAACTTAAAGGGGGAAAAAAAAGACTAAAAGACAAATGTCAGGTTGGAGACTTTGGGCAGAGTAGAGGTCTAGCCTCCTTTCACCTGTAAAGCCTTCCCCATGCGGGGTTGGAAACTTGCATATCCAGGTTGGAGTTCAGGTCAATTTGCATCAGTGCTATTTTGTCTAGTTAGTTACTCTTCTCAACTGCTTCTTTGTTTTTTTTTTCTAATCTGTATTTCTCAAGCAAATGCATTGATATGTTTCTCTAAGGAGTTTTTAAGCATTACTAGAATGAGATGGCTCCATTATTTTATTACACTCTTGAATAGCAGTGGTGCTACTGTGCCAATAAATAAACCTGCGTGATAAATGGGACAGGTAACATCACTGTGGCATTACAAGGCTGTAATAAACCAAATAGTGAATCCAGTTATCAGCAACAGTGTTCATGACTCAGAAGATTTATGGTGCCATCCGGCACTGCTGATCTTTGCAGTTGTCACTATTTGTGTAACACTGAGCTCTGCTATCCAAGAAGCTCCAGGTGTGAATATTACAATATTTTAATTTAAACAACCTCCAATGGAAAGGTCATTGCAAATCATGCAGCCATTAAAAAGGCTTCCATGGCTTCTTGCTCAGCCTAAAATGACACTATTTCCTTCATGCAAATTTTATAGCTGGACATGCTTTTGGGAGAAGAATGATCACCAGACGCGAGGCAGGGAGGGGAGAGAGGAGGGGATCGTGTGGAAGGTCAAGCAGGACTCAGAAAGATGTGGAAAGACTACCGACCAGCCATCTGTTTCTCCTTACTCCTTCTCTTTTTCTCCAGCCGGCGAAGCCTCTTCTCCTCCCGCCTCTTGGCTTCTTCCTCCTCCTGATGCTGCCGACACTTGTGGAAATTCTCCACCACCACCCCTACAAACATGTTGAGGACGAAGAAGGCCACGATCAGCAGGAAGGAGATGAAGTAGAGGAGCATCCACGGGTTGTAGTTCATGACTGGCTGCAAAGTAGAGGAAAGCGAATGTCAGCTGAACCTCAAAAAGAAAAAGGAGCAAATTGATACAGCTGCCCCATTCACAAAACCTGTGGGTGCTCCTTTGAGGCAGCTCAGTGGGCTCTGGTCTTCCTGAAGTCAGAGCCCTCTGAGACATTTTAATTGAATGCTCCCAAAACACAAAGCACATTGAGGACAGAAGAGCCGCCTCTGTTCTGCCAACAGCAGGACAGTAGCATCCTTTACAGCTATTGTAAGGCCCTCACTGAAAACCTGTACCTACACAAAGCACTTTTCTCCTGAAACGTCCAAATTGCTTAAGAAGTCAAACTATTCTTCTATAGGTGCTTCGATTCTCTTAATGCTAGTTACACCAGTCTTGTTGTAAAATCTGTAGGGAAAAGGCTAGGTTCAAATCCAGGCTTTTCACTGGACTCTTGTTGTGCCCCCGGACATGGGTTAAAGCCTCCCTCCATTTTAACCCCATAACCCTCTTTGACTGTGGAAGCCAACAGTGCTTTGCAAAACAAAAGCCAAAACCTGTGGCCTTTGAAAGCTCGTTTCTTACAACTCTGCTACAGCACGTACCTGCTGGTCAACTCCCACAGCATCTAAGCCATCATACATGATATCCACCCACCCATCCTTGGAAGCCAGCACAAAGAGAGACATCAGGGCCTAAGAACGCAAAGGGAAAAAAGTTAGACATAGCTGTATTAAAGCTTTTTCACCTGTAACATTTTACTCCTCTTTGCCCTTTCCTGTCTGAGGATTATCATTACCTGTCTGATAACTGGACACTTTGATGCCCAGGGTTTCTCCTGGCAACAAAAAGCTATCAGTGCCAGCACCTGGTTCAGCAAGGAGCATTAATTCAGAAGCCACAAAGCTGAAGACAAAAGCAGCTTCATTTCCACCCTCCAGGTCTTTACTGCTCCTGACTAATTAGTCCTTACCATGCTGCCAAAACAAGGCTGTGTTGCAAAGGTGGTTGAAAGTGTCCAGCTCTATTAGACAAGCCCTTCTGCAAGACACACTTGGTTTGTTATGTAGCAGTGAAGCAATTAAGTACTCCACAAAGCCACATGTGCTTGTTCTGTTCTGAAAAGAAGTGTATGCCTGCTTGGAAACACTGCCTTTGGGATTTACAGGACAGAACGCTGTGTATGTGAACTGAATATTTACTGTGACTGGTAGTGTGCCCTGTAAGAAAATCCCATGGGATAATAATGCACACAGGTTTTGAGTCAAGGAGGTAAAGGAGCAAAGAAGCAGATTACCATTCCATTAATACCTGGCCGAGATTATCAAAATTATACTTGTGCCGGACCCATTTGTAGCTCGCTTCCGCGCAATCCGATTTATTTGTGATGTTTCTGGTGTCCTCCCCCTGGCAGACAAAAAACTTGCCTTTGAAAAGCTGCAAAACACACAAAGAAGAGAGGAACTGTAAGGGTTCAGCTGCAGGATTTCTCTGTAGACGATGGGCATTTCTCCTGGGGTGTTCTACTCGGCCCACGCTGACCGGAGGAGGGAAACAGCCTCAGTTGTGCAGGTTATTAAGTGGGAGCAGACTGTACAATATGCACCTAATGAGCAAAAGCATGATTTCACATCGTTTAGGACATCTACTTTGTGCATTGGGCTGTCTGGTTCAGTGATCTGAGACTGGCCTAAAAGGCCTTTGCTTCTGGGTTGCCAGCCCATGCATAGCCCTAACTAATAGCCCAGGGCAGGTAATAGCTTCTTACCACACGTGGAATGTCTCCAGTGACTCTCAGCCCAGTTAACAGTGCTGGTTTACACGAGTCACCAACAAATTAAGTGCAACAGGGGCCCCCTATCAGCAGAGTAAAGGTGGCAACTGAAGCAGCACGGGGATGGACTAAGCTCAGCTCTTATAGGTCCCAAAGGGACATGTCAGAGAGGAGCTGAGCTGCTGTAAGTAATGTTAGGCTCTTGCTGTATCAAGACTGCTGTCAGCCCAGCTCCAGCTGCTGATCCTGAGTGCTGTTCTCCATCTGTCATTAGGCTCTGTAGCCTGTGCAGGGGTCTCCAAAAATATTCCTTGTGCAGATCTTAAGAAGCCAAGCCTCACCTGATCTTGAGCTTATTCCCTTTGTTGTAAGCCAGGAGAGATGCAGCTCCTGGGGAGTTAGCTCCTGATTTACACCTGCATGAGGAACATGAGCCTCCACACATTTAATTCTAGACCTGGTGCTTCCCACGCACGGAAAAGAGAGTGGCAGGGGATGATTACTGCTTCAGACAGGGTGATTGATGCTAGCAGGATGGATGGTATCAAAGCCCAGGAGACATCCAACAAATCTGGTTTTATTTGCTGACAGAAGGTATTGACATTACTGTTTTGGGGGAAAATGGCAGCCTGCTCTCCAGGCTTCTTAAAACACCACCTGGGTATAGAGGGAAAAGAAGCTGATGGGCTTTGATCTGTTGATCTAGACAAATATCAGTAGAAATAATAGTGAACAAGATAAACCCACACATTACTCCATGGGTTTCCTTCAGAAATCAACAGCAGAAGGATGTTGTCTAGGCATGCAAAATTAATCACCACTCAACGCAGTCATAAAGCTTCTGCATGCAAGAAGAGAAGTACTCCGTGATCTTTCCATGGAGAAACACTATCCATAGGTAAGGCAGACTAGGGAGATATAGCCTTCACAGAGATAAGTTTTAATTAAGCAGGAAGGTAAACAACGGTTTTTAATATATTGTCTATGAACGTAACTTCTCCAGGAGCTGGCCTGTAATGCCACTCAGATAGGAGCTGTAACATGGCTACTAGCTGGGTTTGGAAATGCAAAACCCAGTTTGCAAAACTGCTGATCCCTGTCAGTACCTCAGATTTCAGCACTTTCAAAAGTGAAAGACCCAGTGTTTCCTACTGCACTTGTTTTATCTATCTCTTTCTTGTGTGTTATTGATGCCTACTCACACGTGGGCAAGCTCTACAACAAAACCAGTCTTGCTAAGAGGAAACTCCATTAGAAATACAGGCGTGTGGGTTTTAATAGCATTAAAAACCTCTAGCTGGATCCTCACTTTATATTTATATGAGAAAACCAACTGTAACTTTGAGAGATCATCTTTTTATAAGAAACAGCTCCAGCCCTCATCTTACACCTAATTAGACATAAATATTAACAGACAATTTTGCATCCTGAATACAGGATCAGCCTTGCTTATATCTACCCCTTAAGCACATCAATAGTCATGACAATTTAATGTGAGACTGCAAGTCACCAGGGACAGCCATCACAATTAGCAGGGAGGAAATTCAAAGAGCATTCTGCAAGTCTTGTTGTTCAGCAGCTTTCCCGTGTCTGAGTTTTACATTGTTTTAGGGGATATGCTTAGTTTTATGTATCTGTTTAGTGTAATGGATGGATGCTGTCGTACTCTGATGCTGAGCCAATCGAGGTGTTATGGATGGCATGATTTTCTTCTGTTTACTTTTGATGCTGTATTTATTATTTAAACAGTATATCAGTATAAAATATTACATAAGACACCTTTCCAAAAGAAAGCCAAGCAGAATTGCTTTCCAAAGCTGGCTATGACAGATCAGATAAATTTCAGAAAGAAATAAGTGTTATGTCAGAATATTTATATGAAACAATTTCTTCTTCTCAGGTAATGAGAAACCAATTGCATTGGAAACTCTGCCACTTTTCCCCCGGTTCCTGTACTGCTGGGACTGGGGATATCACCTGCAGAGCTGGCAGGAAGCAGATTCAGAAATGGCTATATCTATGAGCTTTCAGTTATACAGCCTGTCAGAATCTGAATGAAGGTCAAGGTCTCTCTGAAGCTTACAAACCAATAATTTGAGCTTTGAGAGTTTCTTCTTCCCCTTTGGTTTACACCTAGAAGAAATGGAGAGGAGATATTCCCATATTATCTCCCAAATAAACCAGGAATGAGATTTAACAGTTTCCCTGAGCAGAGTTCTCTGGTGGTACATGCCCTGCCTCAGGCCTAACCCTTTTGTGCTGTGGGCCAGGAGAAGAAAATGAGAGAATTATCTTGATCGTGTCCCACTGCAGGCAGAGCAAAAGTCCTTGTGGTGGGGAAAGAAAGAAAGCCTTTGAGGGGGTCATCATGTTGGCTTTTGTACCACTGCATGCAAAAGGGAAGCTCCAAGAAAGTTCAACACATAAAGTGAGAGCCAGGACTTGGAAGTCAGGAATAAACGCGTCTCAAGAGCAAAGAAAGGTCATGCTGTGCTGCTGAGTTGGGGACCAAAAGCCACACAAACCTATGGTCTGAGTCATTCCAGGCTGTTAACTATAGCAAAGTTATGGATTGAAAATCAACACACATTTCCAGAGCTGGACAGAGGACCTGGATGGAACTAAAGGAGAGGCAAAACCAACCCTATTAACTGGCTAACTAATAGCCCTATTAACTTCAGCTATGGCTAGGTATGCATGTTGCTGGGCCACTGTTGTCAGGTTGTAGTTGTTAATGAGGTTTGCATGACTGAACAATACTGGAAAACTTCCTTCCTCCTTGCTAGGAGCAAGAAGAGTTCCCCAAGAAGGCAAAACAGCCCATTGGTTCAGTTTCAGAAAGGGTCATAGTGTGCCCATTGGTACAGATACCTAGATGCTGCGCCATCTGGGGCTCGTTCACTTTCAAGTTAGGTGCTGAGGCTTACAAGGTGCTCACCTGAACTCCCAGGATCCCAAAGATAATGAAAAAGGCACAGCAGATGACCACGATATTCCCAATGGGCTTCAGGGATGACATGAGCGTTTCCACCACCAGCTTCAGTCCTTGGGCTCGACTAATGACTCTGTGGAGGCAAGCAAGCACAAAAGCTACATTAGTCCCGTTCTTGCCCAGTTCTGCATCTTATCAAGATACAAGATGTAGAGAAAACAGCATCAGGGAATTTTTTTAGAATGGAAAGGACCCAGGAAAGGTATAAAGGCTAGTATCATATTTTTCAGACTTGGAATGGTGGTTTTAATCTAACCTACTACCTATTCTTACTGCATTTGCTGATCAGCACCTTATACTTACTATTTGCTATTATATATTTAAGCCTTGGTGTTTTCTTTTTACTATGATTCAGTACAAAGAGCTCTCTGGGTTTCCAGTGTTGATCACACTTTCCCTAGAATTCAGACTCTCGGTTTAGGTCATCTATAAACACACACTTCCATGTATGTAGCCTGACCAGGACTGCCAGAGACGACCTCCCAGTGTCCATTCTTGCATAGATTTAGGCAAGGCTCTTGATTTCCCAGTCTCAGTCTGTGAAATGGAGCAGCCACTCTTACACAGCTGTCTGCACATCTGTGATTATAGAATCACAGAATGGTTTGGGTTAAAATGGACCTTTAAAAGCCATCTAAGTCTAATCCCCCTGCAATGAGCAGGACCATGTTCAACAAGATCAGATTGCTCAGAGCACTCTCCAGCCTGACCTTGAATATTTACAGGGACGGGGCATCTACCACCTCTTTGAGCAACATCTTCCAGTGTTTCACCACCCAAGCACCATATCTGTGCTTGTCCTTACAGTACTCCTGTGTACAGAGACCTGAGCTATCCCTCAGAGCCACCTCAGTGACTGCTTTGTACTCAGTGTACAACCTCAGATATTGAACCAGTGGGGTGTCCTCCAGATGAAACTTCACCAGCAACTTTATAGGCATCTAATCTTATTTCTGCAGTTCCTCTCTATCTGATACTGTACAGAATTTCATAACAGAGGATTAGATCATATGGGAAGGTTGGTGAAGAATAATGTGGACATCATGACTGAAGACTGAAGCAGGTAGGAAAAAAAAAAAAGGATAAACTGTGCTATACTCTCAAGGACAAAACTACAACAAAAGGACAAGGCTCATGTGATTTAGAGAAGCCATCTCACTGTTCTGGGCAAGATGAACGAGGTATTCAGGCTCACAAACCTAAAGGTGGAGAGCTGGGCGAGAGAGAAAGGCATCTGAAGAGGTTGCTGCCTCACTCCTCTTGATGTCAACAGGAATTAAGCATTTCAATAGAGCTGTAAATCGATTTGTACTGATGCCATAGAAACTGTGCTTTCCCAAAGCAGAAACAGCTGTCTACTGTGTAAGTCGGAGTGGGGGAAAGTGCTTGTGAGCTTCTGGGTAGCGGCTGGTGACTCTTTTGAAGACCTGGCACTCTTGTTTCTGCCTAGTTCTCTCTTTGCCATGGATTTTTATCCACTCCTTCTCCTGTTTCACCCCAAGCCTGGCTGCACCACCTGAAGTACAGTTGGAGTTTTGTTGCCTTGAGAGGATCCAAGCTCTCCTCTTCCCACTCAGACATGGTTCTTCCCACAGAGGTCCCCACAGACACATCCCCATGCCTGATATGCACGGCCTTGGCTGGAACCAACCCTCTCCTGCAGGTTTAGCATCCTGCAGTGCTCAGTGCACAGACATCAGGTCTTTCAAAACCTCTTGTTTTCAAGCAGGATCCTGAAAAATTCAAAACTATTTCCCTTCCTTTCTGGTTAAATATTGACTCAAAATGTCCAGGGTAACTCACTGATTACCGTTTTAAAAAAGGAAACAGATGGTATTTTTATCCACTCCTTTACCAGTGAAACACAAAAGGCAGATGCTGCTGCTCCTCACACTGAGTGTCTCTTCCAGGTAGCTGCCATGGCTCCTGATTTTGGATACATTGCCTTTCTGATGCTTAGATCTGGTTTATTTTATGGAATGAGCTGGGAGGTGAGATGGCTCAGGGAGCAGAAGGCTGCTCAAGGCTGAGGATGCCCCAGAGAATTATGTGGAACCCTGCAGACATGCCAACGTGGAGACTGGTTGATGTGGGCTACCAAAACTGACCACATGAACTAGTCCAGGCTGAGATCCTTGCTGGGGCAGTTCTGCTGCTGCCACATTGTACCTGCATCGAGCTGAAGTCAAGTAGCAGAGGAGGCTTGGCAGCAGGTTAATGTGCCCAGCAAAACAGCTGGTGAATCCAAGCTAATGGGCTGTGTCTGCAGAGCAAGGGGCTCTTCCCACTCCATCTGAGCACACAAATCAAGCACTGGACTGGACCAGTTGGGGCTGAATCTCACTTCTAGATCCTCAGATGGTGTAAAGATCTTTCCATCCCTCACATATAACTCTCTCTCACTCCTGGGTGAAATACTACAACTGTCAAGCTACAGCTGGGAAACCGAGGCAGTGGAGGACTGCAAGCTGTGCTCTCAGAAGTATGCAGGCAACTCATTTCCAACGATTTCCATGGAAAATAGGTACTTTGATGCCTTTAGAGATCCTGAGTTGCGTATTCTATCCACTGTCACACAGGCTGGAATAGAAGTCAGGTCTTCTAATTTAAAGAAAGGCCTGGGGTCTAAACTACTGGAGCATCCTTAAATTTTGGAGAACTAAGAAGAAAATTAGTCTCTAGAGTCTAAAGTTGATAATCTTCTCCAACACTTATTAAGAAAGCCTATTCTAGAAATAATAAAGTGATTTCCCTTGTGAGATACTATTTGGTATCCAGCAGAAGGAGAAAATAGGAGGTTACTTGTCTGACTTCACAAAGTCACGCACGTTGAGAAGAAAAGGGCTGAGAAACTGCAGCATCTGGCTGCTTCCAGTGTTTTGATCAACCAGGGAATTCCTCAAAATCAGAATGCATGAGGGTAAAAGCTGCCACCAGTTTAGCTCCGTGCCAATGCCATTTCCAGCCCTACAGGGAGAGGAGGCTTTTTTGAAAAAATAATTGTTCTTACTAATGAAAACCTTCAGACCTTGGAGCTGCCTCAGTCTAAGGGTTTGATCCAACATTGAGCCCAGCCTGTGCAGAGACTCCTGCCACTCTCCCGAGAGCCTGATAACTCTCTAAGAAGCGCTGATGAAATCCTCAGCATTCCCAGATTAGTAGTGCCACATCTGATATGTCAACATACATTATCCCCACACTTCATCGATATTGCCCAAGGTTCTGCTGATATCAGGGCTTGTAAACTTGTTTTATCTGACCCACCACTCCTGCAATTTATCACTAAAGGATGCAGCTTGGAGCCCTCCGGGTGTGCCAGAGCCATAGACCAGCTGAGGTTGCATTCAGGACAATTCCAGTCTGCATTAGGCACATGATAAATGGGGAGAATTAAATCAGGCCTTTTTCTTTTTTCTTTTCCTCTTTTTTTTTTCAGTGCGAAGAAATGTTAATCCCTTGAGTTTCAACTTGTTCTGCTGATCTCAGCAGTCCCAATGCTGTTAAACCCCTTGTGTGAGACACTTGAAACCCACTGCCAGCCTCATCTCAGCTGGATCACATTTACTAACGTTAAGCCTGCCAGCCTGACCAGAGTTCTCAGAAGAAGTAGCACTTAGATGAAGTAGCAGATCAACATTAATGAAGACTTTCCTCCACAGATTAAAGAAAAAAATTAGTGAAGGTGATAATGTGATAGATAGAAGAGTCCATGAAATGACTATTTCATATTGTGATGGTATGAGAAGTGAATAATTTATCTATCTGCTTTGGAAGTCAAAGCCCAGGCTCTGTAGAGAGTAAAACAGCACTGAAGTCCACCCACATTAGATCTCAATTTTGATTTCTCTTGTATCTTAAGCTGCAACACTTGATCCGAACAACAGCAGGTTGAACGCATTAGGAAGGAATGTTATTGTATAAGCAATCCCTCTACTGGCTGAAACATCAGAGGGTCATGGAAATATCTTTAAATGTCACTCCTTTGTGAGTAAATTTTTGGAATTCTGGAGATAAAGCTGGGCACGAATCCTCATGGATTCAATTTGGAGGCTGATAATCAATCATGCAATCAAAAGCCTGTGATTGGCACACAGGCTAGATCTTTTAAAAATGCCTGGACGAAAGGCACAGGCATGTGTGCTGCATAAAGCATAGGGGTTGTTTTCACAGGGGAAAATAAGAGACAGATTGAGGAAGGTCTTTTGCAAGAAGAACTCCTTTAGACCATCAACTAGGAAAGCCAATGCAGAGAGGATGAGGGCTGTCCATGCTCTTGAGTGTGACGCATGCAGCCGTGGCTTGGCTTCTCCCTGCAGCCCTGTCCCTGAGTGGCCACAGAAAGGGAGGACAGAAGGAGCTGAGTTAGTTCCTCTGTGGCAGGGCCGGAGCATTCTCTTCAGTCTCTACCCTTTGCCTTCCTGGATAAGAAAAACATTGTCTCAGTCTCTACAGGGGACTTCATCCAGACACAGGCATCGGAGCTACGGTGCGCAAAGACCTCGGATCAACCTGTCCCAGCTGTCACGCCGTGTGGCTCCATGCAGCTAAGGACGACAGGCGGTGCAGGGGCGGCAGAGCGGGCTCTGGGCAGCCCAGATGTGCATCGCAGAGGCAGATGGGTTTCCACATGTGGAGATTTATGACTTACTGAAAAGCCCCTGGTTTGATGGCTGCTTTTTCATTTCCTACAAATCTAATTACAGGGGAATAGAACTGATTGTGAGCATATTTAGGGAATGGGCTTGTTACTGCCTTTTTAAATTTCCTTTGTAGCAGAGAGTAGCATGTTGGCTGAAAACATTCACTCACGCTTGAGAAAACACATCAAATGCCAACAGGAATGGAATGGCAATGGAAGAGCCTAATCCTGCACGTGCTCCAAATGGCAGGTCTTCCCCCAGCCTGCAGTTACTTGGTGGATTATTCCCCTATAACTGCAGACTACATATGCACACAGGTGACTGCAGAGAAAGGCTCTAGTACACAAAGAGCCAGGTCCTGCCCAGGCAGACCTATAGATCTATAAAGAAGCATACAAGGCTTTTACTAGGTCAGTCAGGGGATTCTAGTAGGACTCTGCATAACCCAAGCCTCTTCATCTAGATTGGATTTAAACCACACCACCTCAAGAGAGAAACTTGCATTCCATGGTTCAGAGATGGGAAATGGATCTTTCTTTTACCCAGAGCTATCCAGATTACTTTGTAGGTTTTCTTAAGAAAGGTCAAAAATCAGCCAAAACAGAAGAGCTGAGCAGATCTATCAAACCAGCAATCTGACAGAAACTTCCCTCAGAAATTACAGTTGAATTTGAGATGCTGGGGGATGCTTGAAGAGAAAAAAGGCTGAATTGGAGTCATGTAGGAAGACAGTTGTGTCCTTGCATGGTCAGGGAGCTGAACCACACCAATGGCGCTATCTGTCCAGATAAAAATGATTAAAAGTAGCTCATGTCCTAAAACTCACCAGGCACAACACACACACACAGAGCCTAATTTAACAGAATGTCTTTCATAGCTGTTGAGAATATTTGAAAGATGTAAGTATAGGCATGGCCATTGTTATTTAGACTTATTATTCACACAGGGGCAGTAAAACAACATCATCTGTCAGAAGCAGGGTCCTATTTTTCTGTCCTGAAAGAGAAAATCCTGACTCAAAGCAAACCTTTTATGAAGGAAGCAGCGGTAAGATATGACAGGCACACAAAGATGCTTTGAGCAGGAAGGTTTATTAGCTGCCGCATAACAAGAGCAGCAACAATGGTATTAAAGAGGGACTGCATTTAGTGTGGAGAGAAACCTTCATGCCTAGGGGTACAGGACAAAATAGATGTCTGTTTGGAAGAGGCTGTTTTGGGGGCAGGTTCTTGTCATAGGGGTGTCTGGCTCTAGAACATGGGATACTGGCTGCTGTCAGAGATGGGAGCCCAAGTTAGCAGGACAATTGCTTTCATCTTGCCTGGGCAATTTTGAAAATAAATGTCCATGTAAAATTCATGGGGAGCTGAGATGAGGGAAAAACCATTTCTTTGCATTCTAGATTAAGCAACAGTTGAGTCTCTGCTTCCTTAAAAATGATCTGCCACCTGCTACTAATTTCTTTCTTTGTTACAAAAGCCATTGAGTGCCTGAAGGAAAGGGGGAGAAGCCGTTAAGCTGCACTTTACACAGAGCAAATGAGAACACAAATAGCAGGGGATGTGTGTTTTAATGAGCAAAAGAGGCATTGATCAGCTTACTACTGCACTTAGGGCTGGTCCCAAAACACAGCGAGCGCCTGGAGCCACTTGCAGCTCTGTGGGACCTGCGGATGCTCGTTGGCTGTGGAGCAGCAGGAGGTCGGGCACAACGCTGGCAACAGTCGCTGTGCCCTTCTCTCACCTGCCCCTTTCCCTTGCACCTATGCTGCTGTCTGCAGAAGAGGCTCAGCTCCCTCTTTGGTACACATTCCCTACACTCTTTCACATCTTCCTCTGCTTACCTTAAGGGTCGCAGTGTCCTTAACAGTCTCAGAACCCGTAGCATCCCCAGGATTTTCGTGCCGCTGTCTGATACCATCGAGACCAGGATGTCGATGACAGAGATGAGAACCAGCACCCCATCCAGCACATTCCAGCTGCTTTTCAAGTAGGCTTTCTCCCCAAAACACAAGCCTAGTGCCACCACCTGCCCGGACAACAAGTTGAAACAAATTATGACTGTCACATCCAGTATTTTTCTTCCAGTTAGCAACCTGCTGAGAGTGCATTATTTACAGATACAAGTCTGCTAGTCCATTTGCTTCCCAGTATAGAAGCCTAATTAGACAAATCAGCAAAGTGTTATATTGCAAAGACTGTAAAAATACCTCTGCAGAAATATCCTAGATTGTCCCTTACAGCTGATGTATTTTTAATGCAGCTAAACATAGCTGCACAAAACTGTTCCTACCATGTGTAGCTCTGGCATAAAAAGTTTCATCGTGCTTTATTCCTACAGACTGCTGGAGTGAAGGTTCAGAAGTGGCTGACCCAAAGTAATCCTTTACAAGCTTTGCAAATAAAGAAAATAGAGAAACTTTCTAAAGAAAGAGCAATTGTTCTGCGAGATGATTACGAATTACCCAAGAGAGATTTACAGCAACGGGGTTCTGAGCCTCCTGCCTCAAATCCAGCAAAGTGTTTCAACGTGCTTAAGTCTCTCCCTCCTCAGGAAAGCACATAGCTGCTTAGGTTGTTGAGGACAATTGGTTATTGAAGACAATAGGACTTACATGCATGGTTGAAATTAAGCATGTGCTCAAGAGCTTTGCTGAATAGGGAAGGATTGCTGAATTGAAGTATCTCTTTGCTCTTATAATGGTGTAAATCAAGAGCAACTCCAGCAAAATTGTTCTGACGCAAAACGTGCTCGGAATAAGGCATGTGGTGAGTATTTGACTATGATTCAGAAGAGGAAAACACACACCTCGCTTGTAGCTGGTAGACCTAGGAGGTTTGTGAGTCCACTGTAATAAAACAGCACCACTATAATACAGGCACACTTATCCTCCAGCTACATTTACCTTAACTGTCATCTCAGTCAGGAAGATAACTGTGAAGATGTAGTTGGAGAGCGTTAGGAAAATCCGTTCCTATAAAAAAGAGAGACAACAGTTTATAGCCTGCCCTCCACAGCTGTACATCTCTCACATATTTGGGCAGTTGCTAACTGCTCTCCAGCTTTTCTGCTGAAGCAAAGCTCAGACTGTTTGCTCGCAAAGAGGGAAACATCCAAATATTTAGACAATGCCACTCAGCAAGGCTCAGCGCTGCCAGTGCCCTGGTCTGTGTCAGCACCATGGACAGGGGCAGTCGCTGGCATCTGCCCCGAATCCTCCCAATTTGGCCCCAGATTCCTCTCCCCACAACTGCCCTCAAACCCCAGCCCTTTCATCTCAGGCAGAAACATGAGGATTTTACTTCTCAAAAAAAGTCATGCTTGATAAATCTCTACCTGCCTCTCATCTTCAGACGTCACCACTCAGTGTAAATATCAGTGAGCTCCCAATTCTCCTCAAAACGGAATCGATATTCTAGTGGCTGTGCAGGACCCACAGCCTGAGCTGACCAAGCCCAGCTGGCCCATGTTGTCACCACTGCACCAAAGCCAGTGAGGCTCTGGGGGTTTCTGCAAGCTGAGCCTTGTCCCCAAAAGGTTGATTCACTTGCCCAAAGACCCAGGCTACACCTGGATGTGAAGCCAAACATTCTCAGCTCCCTGTCCCCTGTGCTATCCACCAGACCGTGCAGTCCTCACTGCCACTGCTCTGCAATAGCAGCTAGTGATTACAGATGAGACCATGGACTGGTTCCCCATCTGTAGTTAGCAGAAATCTTTCTTTTTAATGATGATCATTAAATAAATTACACTTTTCCCTAATCCCCGAACAACCTCTGATTGCCTGTACCGAGAAATGGGCAGCAGAAGGTAGAGGCTGGAGGAAAGATGATGTATATGCATGTATGCATGTGTGCATACAGTTGAACCAGCCCCAGTTCTGCTAATAACAATTTTGGATGTATTTCTGCCTCTCCCTACAGAGCAATCCTGTAAGAGATGCAGATCTCTCGCTCAAAATGAGATGCAATTTAAACAAGACAAAAACACCTTGGCAACTCTCTCGCTTGCCAGATCATGATTTACTGGAAGTGACTCAGGAACCACAGAGTAGTTTGTTTCCATACTGAGTCCATAATTAATTATGTCCTAGAACTGCACTGTGATGCCTGAGCTGTGATAGGAGACATCTCCGTCCGTTAGCTGACTGCCACACAAAGGACTGCTGTAGAGGGGCAGGCAGCTTGCAGGAGAAAGAGGGTAGGGACCTGCTTGTGGAGCTAGAGATAAAACAGCAATAGCATGAGAGACTGAGGATATTACATTTCTCTCTGGCAAGCGTGGAGCTATTTTGAAGGATAATCTCCACGGCCCATGTCGCGCACTCTGCAACGGGGAGCGCATGTTGGCTACAGCAACAACAGCCCCTGTTCTGATAAGCCAGCTGAAACTGGGACAGGAAAAGAGACCTCACTTGAAGCAGTTAGAAAATCCACAGCTCGGGGAAGCAAAGTACTATTATTTTAAACTACTCAAGCTAAACTAACTCTCCCAGTTTCCAGATGAGAGCTCCATCAGTGCAGGCAGGGCCCACGCACTCCTCCTGGCTTCCTTGCTCCCTGCCCCAAAGCTCAGCATCCCCCTTCTCTTTTTCTGCTGCTCTCAGACTGTGATTTGGCTCAGCTCCAACCCTTTTGGTTCCCTTGGTTATAACCTGATGCTGATAGGACCAGCACAAGTCCCTGTCTTCTTTCCTCTATGCATTCTTCCAATACCCAGACACACTACAGCTTGTCCTCCTCTCGTATATGAAGTACTGAGGTTTTGTGCTACAGCTCTTTGCTGTGAACAACCCTAACTCTTGCATATCATCCCATTCCCTTCATCTCTGTAACTACAGTTACTTTTGGAGCCAGCCCTGGGGAATGGTGACTCTCAAAGGACACAGTAAGGGACTCCAAAGAAGCGTTTGGGGTTTCAAGGGACCATCTCAGGGTGCTCCATTTTGGGAACAGCAGGGTGATTTCTTTGTGCTAGACTAGCTGGCAGGGAGTCCTGCTCTCCTCTTGCAGGTGGGAGTTGGTGCACCATGATAACCAAAAGAAAAAAAATAAAGGGATTTAGGGGAGGGACTGCTGAGCAAACTATTACAGTAAAAAGGACTACTAAGGAAAGCTTAAAATAGGCACAGAGCAGCCAAGACTCCAGTTTTAAGGTCTTACAAGGGAAGATCCACAAAAATGAACAGCCTGACACGCCCACATCAACAAAACAGGATTCTATACGATGGCGAGATGAGCAGTCTTTTGCAATACATCAGCAAGATCTCTCAGCCACAATCTATGCTAAAATAAAAGAGCAATAGGATGATTCTGCCCCTTTGATTGATGGATGTTGGTGCTGTGAGGGTCTGGTTTGAGAAAACCTTACACAGTCTATTAAAACAAAATGGTTCAGGGAAATGGCTTTGCAGTGCATGCATCGGTTCAGTTTTTCTTGTGTCACAACAAAGCTGATACACAAAGGGGAGAGAAGAGTGTGAAATGAACAGTTTCCCCCATTCTTTTCGCACCACACATACGTGCCCATGGAGAACAGATGGAAGAAACTAACATTGTGTTGAGAGAAGCAAAGTGTTTGAAGGTTTATCAGAGAAGGAGAGTGAGACAGATGTCATGCTTATGTCATGTGTTAAAACCTTGTTTGTACTTGCAGAAATGGGATATTCAGTACATTGCAGGCCATGAGCTCTGCTCTTGTACTTGGAAAGGATGCTGGGCAGGGGCCAGGAGAGTTGGTGTACCTCATTCAAAGGACACCCAGGGGATGTTGGCAGCTTCCCATTTAAAAACAACAGAAAGAAAGTGAGACCAAGTGCACAGCAGTGGGGTCCAAGCCACGGGTGTTGGCTCCATGAGGAGCACAGGAAAACCTCAACCTCAGAAACTCACAGCACTGTGAGGCTCGATTTTGGGTCGTTCCATGGCAATGGTAATACAGTTGAGGAAAATGATCACCAAGACGATATGATCAAACATCTTGTGTGTGATGATTTTATTGCACATCAGACGGAATCTGCCAAGAAAGAGGGAAAAAAAGAGAAGACACAGACAAGCTATTAACAGTTAACTCTTTGGGAAGAAACACAGCAGCTCAATGCAGAGCAGATGAGCTACAATCTCCCAATCCCCTCGCTGGCAGAGCTGCACACTGCAGGCAGATCGGGGTATGACTAGAAAAGGATCCAAGCTACAGAATTAGGGCATACGTTTCAAGCCCCAGTCATGTTTGTAGGGGGCTTTGGGGGCATTTGGAACAGAGTGGCTGCTTCCACAACTCTGACACACAGATAGGTTTGGATCTGACCCCTTACTTGGTCTCTAGCACTCAGGTTTATCTTAAATAAGGGATAAGAAACTCCCAGCCAGCCCAAAAGGTTTGAGTGCACATGTAACAAAGGGACAGAAGCTATTTATTGTGACAGATGGCTGTACACTGACCCAGGATTTATAATACCGTATTACATTTCCCAAAGTCTGTTTCTGAAAATCTCTCTAATCTTTGTATGAATGAACCCAAATGCTGCCCAGGGCCCACCAGCTCAACCACTGGAAACCCTCGTTGAGAGTGTGTGCATGTCCAGAGGAACACGTAGGAGAGGATGGAACCTAGGTGAGCACAGCTGGCCTTTGGGAAGGGCAAAGCTGGGGGCCTGCAGGCAAGAAGGGGGTGTTTTTCTGAGCATTGTTGGGAAAGGGAGGAAAAGAAGTGGGAAGACAAAGAAGTCCAGGCTGTGAGGCAGGTGTAGGAGGTCAAGGAGTGTCCATTGCTGTGTTGTAATGTGTCACTGGGGCAAATTCTGATTTAATGCAGCACCTCTCCCCCTTGCTTTGAATGCCCCATGCTCTGTTGAGTGAAAAGCTTGTAGTGGTGTCACTGGAAAAAGCAAACGATTAACTTGATAAAGCTGCAGCTGTCTTGGGCTGTGGGTCTTTATGGATGCTCCTATGCCTGAGCCATGCCCATGCCAGAGCAGTTCTCTGCAGTTGGAAGCGGCTCTCTGGCCACAAGGAAGTGCTGAGGCAGGAGAAGGGCTGGGAGTTTTGTGGACTGACATGCAGAGACCCATCTGGGATAGATGGATGGTGTGTCATCATGACCAGACCATCCACTGCCTTACCTTGAGTGAGGGGCAAAGATGTAGATGGACCAGGAATCTCTCTGTTTGCAGCAGGTGGGGAGACGTGCCCGTACCCACGCCTTCATGCGGTCCTTTTTGCTCTAGGAGAAAAAAATACAGCAGAAATGTACCAGGAGGAAAACACAGAGAGAACTGTTTAAAAAAATTAACCCCCAAAGCTTCCAAGAGAAGGACTCAGGGCAGGTTTTCACTGAACACAGATCTGCCAGTGCTCAGTAAAGCTGAAATATAATGATCTCCCTCTCAAAAGACCCTGCTGGGCAAGGGAAAGAGCTCTGGCAGCTGAGCAAGGGCTGTGCCAGCCCCGTGAACTCACAGGATTTGTTTTTGCTTCTTCCCCTGCACAGTAACTGCATCTGGCACATAGCTAGCCAAAAGGACAAACATGATAAAGAAAACCCTTGCCCAGAGGACTGGTAACCCACTCTGATCAGCCCCAGTCTCTCCAGATACTCATCAGATACTTGCCTGAATCTTCTGAGGTTTTTTGAGGTGGTTTCGTGTGTCTTTTCTGTTTGGGTTTTTTTGTTAAGACTATAGGATGCTTATGTCAGAGGTTACAAAAGGAGCAGAGGGAGAGATTCCTGCCGCTTGCTGGGCCAAGCCCTATGGCCATGCAACCGCTGGAAAGCTGGAGAAATCACCTGGGATCTGAGTTTTGGTCCAGGAACACAATGGTGAGCAGCTGCCTCTCATTCAGCATGAAGAGATTAGATCTGAGATTATAAAGCCAGAAGGGAACATCATGGCCAGGCTGACCTGCATGAACACGGGCCATCCAACTCTTGCAAATTAATTCCTACTTGAAACCACGGTGCATCTTCAGCCATGCATGTTTATGCTTTTGATTCTCTGCAAGGTGATTTAAGGCCAGGAGGGCAGATTGTAAAAGCTTTGGCCAACAGGTTAAATGAAAACATAAAAGATTGGATGCTGAGGGGAAGCCTCACCCTGGCTGCAATAGCCTCTGCATTAGGCTTGTTGCCTTTTCATCTTCAGGTCTCTGAGGGGATATCAGGGTCTTTAAATCAATTGATGCTGCAGCACTAGTGTCTTGGGTATGGAGGACCAGCAGAAGTCAGATGGACATCTCGTCCACCACACTGGGGCTTTGCCAGCCCTTCCCAATCAAAGTACCAAAAGATAAATCCAGATGAGTGTGTGCAATGTCACCACAGCACTTTGCATTTATAGATAAATAAACAGCACAGAATCACAGAATGGTGGGAGCTCCAGAGCGCATCCAGCCCAACCCCCTGCTAAAGCAGGTGTCCCTTGAGCAGGGGGCACAGGAATGTGTCCAGGTGGGTTTGGAAACCTCCCAAGAAGTTGCTTCCACACCTTCCCTGAGCAGCCTGGGCCAGGGCTCCATCACCTTATTGCAAACAAATTTCTCCTTGGGTTCCAGCTTATGTCCATTACTCCTCATACTGTCATTGGCCAGCACAGAAAAAAAGACTGGCCCCATCCTCTCAACACTCACCATTTAGGTATTTATAAGTGTTGATGAGGTCAGCCTTCTCCAGGCTGAACAGCCCCAGGCCTTGCAGTCTTTCCTTGTCACAGAGATGCTCCAATCCCCTCATCATCTTGGTAGCCCTCACTGGAATCTTTGCTCTGCTATTATCCTTATTTCTCTGCTACCGTCTGTGTTTGGGTGGGCACACACATAGGAACATGGCTGCATGGGCACTGTGAAGGCTTCCTCTGCAGAAGTTCAGAGCTATAAGCAGGTGGAGAGAGGCGAAGCACAGCACAGGAACTGCTACTTGCATCCCAGGAACACCCAGACCCCAGGGCTGAGGCACTTTTATTTACTTTGTCCTGGAAACAGGGAGGGGGAATTCACTCAGAGCCACACTGTTCACAACTGGAGGTACTCTGGACTGTAAAAATGGGATTTGTTAAGGTAATTGAGTGGAATGGAAGAACTGCTTTCTGTTCCTGTACGCACTCAGCCAGGGGTCTCATTAGCAATGGATAATAGCAAGTGTAGTGTCCATTTTAATGAAAGCACTCGGTGACAACCTGAGCCCTTCAGAAAATGAAAACCACCTCATGAAAAATAACAAGACAAGTCTGAACAACAACAACAACAAAAGGTTACATCTTCCCACTCAGCTCCTTCAGCCATCCATCATTCTTCTATACAAACACAGATCATGCCACAGCACACCAGCAAGTTTTGGCTATGTCTTGGGTCTTTTCACATCCCTTTTCTAACTCTAGGCAAGAAGTCAGAACTGATGCCTTCTCTTTAAACTGTACTTAATAGAGCATGCATCCTTGGGGTTGTGTTATCCCTTCGAGCAGCCTGGTTAGTTTCATTATCTATAGATTTAGCAAAGGTAAATGAATGGATTAAAAAAATCAGGTGTCTGCTCAAAGTTGCAGTGAGAGCAATGATGGCTACCCCAGCCTCTGGCCATGGAGTAATAGCTGTACCTCAGTCCAGTTCATTCTGTGAGCTGGAAGGTTTCCAGAAGTATCTATTATTCAAAGCAGTTCTGGTATTTATCATGGGGATTTGTAGTGAATGGTAATGCGTCAGCAGCACAAAATGCTTCTTTTATATTCCTTTTGTCCAATTTTAATGCCAAAGATATTTTGGGGTTTGGCTAATTGTTGCAGCTTGCAGTTCACGGGCTAAATCAGATAACAAAGGCAAAAAGTGATCTTCCATCATGTCTCTTTCTTCAATGTGTTAGAGAAGGGCAAGCAGCAGGGCTCAGCCGGGGCTGCAGCCCAGCTGCTCCGTACCAGGCCAAGTACATCCCACTGAAATCTACAGTCAAAGGAATTACTCCAGATTCCCACCCGTGGAATGGTGCACTTCACTTAATTTGGGCCAAATGTAAGATATTTGTGAAATCAATCCAGAGCGTTTCCAGCCTAAGTCCCATCAGATGCTTTCTCCACGAGGTCCAGACATGCATCAACTGCTTACAATCAGGCTGATTGCTGCTTAAGCCTGCATTATGTTCCCAGCGACAGATCAATTATGTGGTTTAAATCACATCTATTTGTTCATAAGACACACCTGGGCAGGATGAATAAAGATGCAAGGGGAGAAGAAAACTATTCTTTAATTCAGTTGCCAGCGACTCAAGACAAAAATCTCCCTGAGTAAGATTCTCCCTCCCCCAGCACATGGCATGATGCTGGTTTCACGCCTTCACCTGGCAGCATGCTGACAGGGAATAGGGCTCTTCCATCCCACAGCAAGGAGAGCTGCTGATAAATAGCTGCTTTTTTATCTTTTTTTTTTTTAGGACTTCCAGATATTAATGTACTTCTGAGGGCAGGATGAAAGGCAGTTGGCATTAAAAGATGACTGATGCTCTCCTTGGAGTAAAGGAGAGGCTTAGATTTATCAAAGATTTATTAGAAGGATGGGGGGGAACTGTTGAAAAACATGCTCTATGAGTAGCAACAGACCCTCCAGGCAAGCTGGAAGCTCAGGACCCAATTATTTTCAATTAAATATGCAGCAGAGGCAGGCTGAAAGGGTTTGGGGGGCAACTAGACTGCACACCCCAGCAAAAAGTGCAATAGGGAAAGGAGCTGCAATCATAACGTGCAGTGAGGGTTTGGGGAGGAGGGGACACGTTGGGTTGCAGATTTAATATTTCCTTCACTTTCTGTTCTGAGCACTCAGCAATTTGGGTAAGAAAGCACCCAAAACTCAGATGTGAACAATAAAAACCTCACTAGCAGATCCCTGAGCTCGGTCACAGCCACGTGAATCCAACCAAGCAGCAGATCTTTTCCCTCTGTGAAGTTCCTCCTTGTCTGCATTCATGCAATGAAGAGCAGATTTCATTCCCCTGATTTGGTACTTCTGGAGAGAGCTACCTGGGGCCTCATTCTGGCCCTTTGGAGGGATGTAAATTCAGAATCAACTCCTTGAAGGCAGCAGAGCAGCACTAATATAATGGGAGCCTAGGAGATCCAACCAAAGCCTTTGCACTTCCTTTTATTTCTGCACAGAGGCAATCAAAACCAGCCAGCGAGGAGAAACGTGAGGCTTTGTTGCAGAAGGGCATATTTAAAACTACTTTGATCTGAATAACAGTTGAGTTCTTTTCTTCTGTTGTTGGTGGGGGAGATCTGAATTTTATTTTTTCTATTTAATAGGGAAAAAGATTTTTTTTCCCCCTCTGACTTTGTCAAGGCTAATTTAGGGGCAAAGCATCCCCCTAAACATCAGGAGGGAATCACAAAGGGAAGCTCCACAACCTAGGGACTCATTTCACTAATCTAAGTAATATTTTCCAGTTGTCTGGTTTAGTGATTTGCAGTGAAGACATATTTCAAAGCACAGGGGAAAGCACCAGCCAGTTGCAAATGTCCCAGCTGCTGACTGTGGCTATACCATGAGCTGGGGCACAAGTTATTCACCCTGTTTTGCCTATTCTTTCCTTAGTAATTTGCTTCTGACTACTCCATAAAAGAGAACTAAGAGACTTTTGGTTTAACCCCCCCTGGCCAGACCTCAGCACACAGAAGGTGACATTTGAGTTATGCTAAAAGGAGCTGTTCTAATAAAGATTAAAAGAGGAGGGACATGGCCCATTGCACAATGTCCACTGCAAGGGGAGGCACTGGCTTCTGATCTGGCAGGGGGACAGGAAAGGAACTATAGGATGTTTGAACCAGGTGAGCTGGAAAAAGCAGCAGATGTTGGAGCATGAAAAAACTGTCCCCAGGTAGCGATAAACAGCATGGGCTCTTGATCACATTTAATAGTGCTTTTTCCAAATATAATTACTGCTCCTTTCTTAAAAATTCAATTTATTTTATGGAGGTTAAAAACCAAGTTATGCCAATCAGTAAAAATCCCAGGCTGAGGATCCACGCTGGAGATGTAATGGGATAATGGCTTTTTTTAAAGGCGATTCACAGCTGAGTGACTCCATTCTGCCAGCACTAGCTCTCCTTCTCCTCCTGTTCCTTCTCTGGAGTCACCGCTGTCTTTCTCATCCCTTCACATACTCCGAATCCAATTTTCATTCAATAAATTCAGTGAAATACACTAAAATCATGTCAGCAGTGTGTAGCTTTCCTGTTCTCGGTACTGTCCTCATTACCATCGTGTGGCTCTACCCAAAACACATCCACTTCAACAGAAAGTGAGTTGTTCCCTGGGGATGACACATCAGACCATCCCATTCTTAAGCCTAAGAACAAGGTAAAGTGAAACAAAGAGGTAACATGGGAAGAGCAGGAAACAGCCAAAACTGTCCTAGGGATATCCCCATGCACACGTGTCAGCTGAGACCACGGGCATCTTGTTGCCCAGCTCAAGTGCCCCTCTGCCAGCCACACAAAACGCCTTGGACAAGCAGCCAAATCCCTTTTATTCCCTTAAGATATAAACACTCCCATGGGAAAAGGCCCAGGGACACTCGTCACTCCCTTGCACTTGCAGCATTTTAGCTAATATTTCCTAAATGGTACTTTTCAGGCCCATGAAAGAGACATTTATTGGCCTAATGACTCTTCAGATGGAAATTAATACTGTCTCTATGGGACTAATGCTACCATGGGAATGAGAGGCCAAGTCTTGCCCTTCCATTGCCTGTTGATATCAACAGAAGTTGTCTGCTGCTGCGCATGGAGGCAGAAAGCTCAATAATAACTGGAGAGTAGGGAAAGTTTTGAGCTTTTAAAACCAGAAAAGTGTGTATTTCCAAGAGACAGCCTTCACTCTGCACCTTTTAGTGGAATCTGAGGGGGTTTTGCACTGAACTCTCCATCATGAATCATCTAACACTGCATTGAAACACTTCATACGATGCCAGTCCCCTTCCTGATGGCATTTCACAGCCCAGAAACCTTCTGGTGCTCTTCTGGGTGATTCTCAGGCTGGTCTGGTGAGACCTAGTCCCTTGCAATAGGCCATTGCTTCGCACCCACTCACAAATTACTCAGACAGGTATAAGCATCACTTTGATAAGAAAAGAAGCCCAAAAGAAGCACTTGGCATTTCCTTACCATATTGCCTTCATCATCACAGTCATCACAGTCCTGGCGGTGGTCATCCAAGTGGAGCTGGTGCAGCAATAGACCTGGAGAGGTCTTCCCATTGCAGTCCTGGTGCTCGGAGGTGGAGGTTCGACTGCTGTGCATGCTGCTGGTCCGGTACAGAGAAGGCACCTGCAAGGTATCCTGGAGATCAAAGGAGCCTTTTGTTTCCAGCGACTCCATGCGATGAGGCAAAGAGCCGTTGAAGCTGCCAGCACGGCTGGAATGCTCCTCATCGGAGCTGTCCCCTTCCTCCGAGCTCTCCTTCCCCTCGCCGGAGAGGAGGGACCTGCGCTCGCCGCTCTGCGCCCGGCGCTTCAGGCTGGGGGCCCGGCCAAGGCTGTTCCAGCTGGAGCGGCGGCTGTTCCAGCTGCTGCTGGCACGCCAGGGGCTGTGCGGGGAGCTGCGGGCGCTGGGCTGCGGGGAGGACAGAGAAAGCATTAGTCCCATGCCATCCACCCCACGCCAGGCCGCTGCCCCACCAGTCGGGACAGGTGGGAGGACAGACGGCCCTGTGAGGCGCAGGGACACGCGCTGAGCGCCCACGGGAGGAGGTGCCGTGAGTACCGGAGACTTGAGCTCGTAGGCAGCGGGGTCCATGGAAACGCCGCTGGCCCGGCGGGACTCATAGCCCTGTGCTGCATCCCCAAACATGGCACTCTTGGGCATGGGCATCGGCGTGGCAGCGGTGTGGATGATGAGCGGTGGGGTCAGGCTCTTCTTCAGCTCTGGGTGGTCGCTCAGAGCCATCACTGGAAGACACGAGTAGGTTTTAGGTGTCACAGCTCAAGGGGCTTCATCTACAACCTGCCCTTAGGCTGACAAAGCAGCTGCATGAGGATGGCTGTCTTCCAAGCAACAGCAGGATAAGGGCCAAAATGCCCTTCTGGAGGACTGAGAGTGTGTCCCTCAGCCCGGCAGGGAAGCAGGGGGATGTAAATAGGGAATGGGACTAGGTACCAATGGGATCAGGTGCCAACAAGGAGAGTAGATGCAGACCATCATCTGTTGCCCCTCAACCCTCCAATCAACACCCACCATCTCCAGCCCTAGGAACCTCCTTGCCCATTCCAGGCTCTCTCCATCCTTCATAGAATCCCAGAATTGTTTCAGCTGGAAGAGACCTTTAAGATCATTGAGTCCAGACTTTGTCCCAGCTCTATCAACCACTAGACCATTTCCCTAAGTACAACATCCACCTGTCTCTTAAACACCTTCCCTACAGCTTCTCTTCCTATGCTCCCATAGAGAGACCACAAAAGCCCAGACTTTGGGCTCAGGAGGGAGATGATGGCCTGAATGCTATCACATCTCTCTGTCTGCATCCTGCCACAAGCTACTGGCCACAGGCTAGTGTGCCATGGCTTGGACTGCCCCATGCAAAGCAACATTTCTGTGGAAGCACCCACCCTCCTGGGCTTGTTACTCACAGGCTGGGTTTGACAAGTTCTTCTTAAGTCCTCCTTCCTCTTCCAGACAGCGGGGGAAGAGCTCCCCCTCAGAATCAGACTTGGAAGCATCACCCTGGAGTAAAACAGAGAGCTTCAGCAAAAGGGGCAAAGGGCCACGGTGCATGGACACCCCTCTGAGAAAAAAAAAACGGATTCCCATCTCCAACACCACACCTACAGATCCACTGAACTTTGTACCATGATGCAACATCACCTTCCACAAAATGATGCATGCACGTATTTATACCACAGACTAATTAACCTCCTACCAGGAAGACAGACTGTCTCTGGCTCCAAACACAATCCCAGAAAGGGATCAGATAAGAAAAACAAACCAAAACCAAGCACCCTATTGCTTCATTTTTGTTGCTGGAATTTCACTTTGGGCAGATATTAAGGAAGGACAGATATCTGATGAGCAATTTGGGGACAAACATTGAACCTTGCTCATCTCTTAATTTATACACTGGCTTAAAACTCCCCATGTAGTGATGCTACTACTCTCTTTTGTAGTGATGCTTCCCTGAAGCAATCTGAGGTTCAGAAGGGGCACAAGGGACCCTTGACTTTCCAAGGCAGCTTCTGGGCGCATGTTGATGGACGCCCCACCAGCACAGAGAGAATCCAAGCGGCAGAACCTGATGACGGCTCCAGGCAGCCGTTCCCCTCCCAGCTGTGAAACACAACAGAAGCAGAAGTTTGGGTGATTTATGCCATAGCACTTTGGGGATTTCAATTCCATTGCATCGTTTCGAAGGCCGGGGGTTGAGCAAGAGCTGCCCGCTTTGTCCCAGGTCCATCCTCAGGAGGAGAGAGAGAAGAGGTTTTACCATCGCTCGCAGTGCTGCCTCGGCTCTCGCTCAGTCTTGTGGCACAGACCTGATTTAGGGCTGTCCCTGTGAGCCCCTCCACTGATTCTGTCCATTGGCACTGCAGAAAGGCGCTTAGGGTGTGGTATAGTCAGGATACACCCGAGGGGCAGTGGTGCTCGCCAGAACGATACCCATCCAAAAAGAGGAGGATTCACGGCTGAAACCACTGCTCTGGCAAAGGGCACCAAGCCCCATCGCGATGGAGGAGACGTGGGGAGGGAGGGAGGGAGGGAGGGAGGGAGGATGCTGGGATGGGAGAAGCCAAGCAGATCCTTATGTCAGCTGGGAGAGACCAGGAGCCCCAGAGAACCCCACCGAGGCTAAGCTATATCCCCAGGAGCCCTGGCCAGCACTGCAGAGGTTTGGTGCTCGGGTATCTGTTGGTTGTAAAAACCCAGAGGGGCCCCAAGTGAAATGGGAGGAGGAGATGGAATCCAACACAAAGCCCAGTGCCCTGCACCTATTGGATAAGCAAAACCACAAAGCAATAAACCCTAATAGCCCCCCACAGGGTCACTAAACAGTTAAGGGGATTTCTTCCAGGCAGACTGGACACTCTCAGACATGTGTTTTTAAGGCAAAAGAGAGTGTGATGTGAAGTCTGGGCTCAAAATTCCCCTCCTGAGGATCCAGGACTTCTGTGCTATGCAGGGAAGCTCATCCTGCAGGACCCAAGATTGGGAAGGTCAGGAATGCACCTTGCAAGGGGGAGCAGTAAAGTCAGACTGAACTTTGCTGGAGTCAAAACCACGACTGGGGATAAAGAGGGGCTCCAGCTGGCTCCAGGTACGCTCCCTGCAGAGGCTCCCAGCTCAGCCCAGCAGCAGCCCTGCCAGGAATTACTCACTTCTCTCTAATGAGTTATTAAAAAGGAATAAACAACTGGGAGAATTTTATGTGATTTGTATTCCTGGAGCACTCTAACAACCCAAAGGAAAGTTTTAGGCTGTACAATGAGATGTGTGCTGAGATAGACAAGCAGAGCTACGTGTGGACTTCCCACCCCCTTCCCCAGCACCAAACCCCATGTCTGGAAGGCAGAAAGCATCCCCTCTGAAACACCACGTGCCAGACTCAGTCCAGTGCAGGCAAGCATCTCGCAGCCAGGGCTGCTCCCCGTTACCTGTTCTTGCACTCCCAGTTTGCCTTTCTGGATAAGAAAAGGGGTTATGAGAGAACAGGGAATTAAAATCCTTTTGGGAAATGAGGGTATGTCAAGATGGACCAGACGGTACAGTGGCTAAAGCAGCCTGTACCAAAGGGGACTGACACCCTGGGATCCAACAGGAAAGTGCTTTTGGGCTGAATGAAAAGCCAGACTTCTCGGAAAGGACAGAAAGGGAAGGGAGTGGTAAAGAGAAAGATAAGGTTGGCAGGAGAGTAGGGGCTGGGGTGTGCTGCACTTCAGAGATCCACAGTTTCCTCAGTCCTGAACAGGACCATTTCACAGCCTGACCTTGCTGGAGATCTCAGCATCCCAGTCAGTCTCTCTGGGACGCACCACGGGTCAGCTGTCACTGTCCTACCCCATCCTGCTGAGCTGAGCACAAGGCTCCATCACATATGTGTCCACAAACAGGCTTGATTCCAGGTCCCTTCACTCCCAAGCACTTTCTTCCACCTGCGTCAGCATCACCATTCTGCATCCCTGAGGAGGTCCCCAGGACGTGACCACACTATGGAGGGGCTGACACAGCCCCTGAATGCTTGAGGAGCATTCCCCAGGGCAGGTGTCCAGAAAGAGGTCAGTGAGAGCCAGGGCTGGAGCTATATCAGCCAACTCAAAACACCCACCTCAATTTACCTGGCTCCCCCAGAGAAGGAAGGGACTTAAAATCAAGTCTGACTTGACAATGAGGACAACAAAAAAGGAAAGGGAAAAGAAAAAAAAATCAAAAACATCCCCCAAAAAACACCCAAACAAACCCGAAACGAACAACAGCTACTACAATGAACACAGCACCACGGTGTGTGACCAGGCACCACGAGTGAGACACCACGGCGGGCAGTGGGATGTGCTGTACGTACCCCCGACGAGTCGACAGGCAGCTGAATACAGCTTAACTGCCCACTCGCATCTTCTCGCTTGGAGATCTCCTGAAGGAGANGGAAGGGGAAGGGGGGGGGGTTTCAATTTTCACAGTTTCAACAGTAGGACTGAACAGGGAAATCAAAACAAAAAAAACACAAGAGAAAAGGAAGGGGAAGGAGGAGAAGGGCAGCGTGGGGCCAGGATGGAGAGCCAGGCTGGGGCACCCACTTGGCCCAGGGAAGGGATGGAAGCTCCCAGATGGAGTAAAGCCCTTGGAAGGGATCAGTTTTACCTTTAAATTAAGTGTTTCGAACAGAGCCTTCTTCAGCTCGTAAGTGATAATTGTGCTAATGAAACAGCAGCTAATTATTGAAAACATGATTATATTTTTTTGTTGCAGCTGCATAATAGGGTCTTTATTTATTATGCCTTCATTAAGCAGCAACGGAGGCTTTTAATGAATGTTTGATTAACACAACATCAGTCCTCTTACAGCCAGGTGAAATATCTAATTTAAGGAAAGCCACCAGAATCTGCTGCAAGTTCAAATCTCTCTTCACCCTCATTAGCTGTGACACCCAGTGGAGTGGCCAAACATGAGAGGTCTGCAGGCAGGGAGTCACAGGCCCATCCTGAATGGCTCTATCCCACGAGTGGTCCCAGCAGCTCTTCACAGCAGCAGAAGTCAGTCTTTCCCTACTCACCAGGAAAGCACACACTCTTTTTCACCTGTGTTTCCTCTTCCTCAGACATGGCTTTCCCTGCACTCCTCAGCACGTTTTGGTAGTCTGGCCATGTCTGGTCCTGTGCCACAGGGCTGGGGGAGGTTACACATTGCAGCAAGAAGATACAGGTTGTCCCGCTGGCTTAATCACTTGCCTACAGGGCAAAGGATCTTCAGTTGCTACATGGGATACAAAACATATCCCACTCTAGGCTAGGATGAAGAGTTTAAGGAGAACAGATCAGCTTTGGGATCTGAGTGTCCAGAGAATGGTGTTTTGCTAATGATGTAATGACACTTAATTTAAAGTTTTTGGTTGTAACAGAGAGAGACAGGGAAACTTCTCCTTCACAAGCAAAATCCCACTGAAACCCATAGGAATGTAAAGGGCAAAGGATGCAAGAAAACCACTGCCAAAACTCCCTATTGTGGGAAAAGAGACTATTCCTTCTACTTGATGCTCAGAAGTCAAAGTCCGTATTTCTGTGAGGATGCAACACCCAGAGAGCAGATAATGTCCTGCAGAGGAAAGGAGGGAGGGGCTGGAGGACCTGGGGGGCTAGGGAGAGAGGAGAGCACAAAGGAGGAGAAGGAACAAACCCACAAGCAAGGACAGCTGGGGACAAGGGGACATGAAACCAGGAGGATTACCAATGGAAGAATACACTTTGGAGATAATATTATTAGGAAGTCCCTCGGGAGAGGAGCTTTATGCCTGACAAAGAAGAATCATTGCTTGCTTCAGAGAGGAGTCCCCAGGGCAGGGACCTGAGAGGTCAGGCAGCAATTCCAAATGAGCAGCTCGATCAAACGGAGTCCCTTGCTCACCTTCCCTGCACCAACACCAGGCTTGAGTTAAATCTGAGAGCACACGGTCAAAAATAACCGTGTTGCATAAAGTCCTGCGTGTGCCTCTTGCAAGAGAGAAGCAGGTTACTAAAGAACAACAAAAAAAAAACCCAGAAAACTCAACCCCACACCAAAATCTCTCAACCCTGCAAAATATATTGCTCTGTATTTAAAGTTTGGAACAGGTCCTTTTTGTTTCTCAACTGCTTATATACCTCTGCTGCCTAGCAACTGGGGCTGCAAAGCCATGCACCAAAATTAACGAGGTGCTTGCAGATTGAGGAAAGGCACTCAAGGACCAGGGAGAGATAAAGGCAGCAGCCCTGAGATTGTGTTTCAGCCCAGAAATCTGAAAGAGAATGGAAAAAAAAAACAAAACCCACCACCACACCACTGTGACAAAAAAAAAAAAAACCCAGCTCAGAAGGGTCAAGTACAATCACAGGAGGGAGACACGCGGGTTTGTTTACAGCGAGAGATGATCTCTCCATGAATTCTGCTTAGGAGAGGATCCTTTTTGTGCTGGCTAGCAAAAAACCAGAACAGAATCTGTTTGCAAAGCTACACACCAGCAAAGTCAAAGAAACATAAACCAGCAAGGCCAGAGCTGGCTCCCGAGCTCCAGCAGACATTCCTGCTGTGGGAAACTTGGGTTGAGCTGAGGGATCGCTCGATCTCTTTGTAATTCACTGGAAGGATGTGGAGGACTCAGAACAACAAGGATGTGGAAGGAAGATTATTATTAAAATGCCTTCATCAAAGTCTGTGATCTCAAATAGCCCTGTAACCAGGCACGAGTGGCAGTAATCTGGAGTAAGTTTATTGATGTTGCCGTGGTTGGGCAGAGTTGGCCAGAGAGGGTTTGACCTTTGGAGGCTGCACTGGATCCTGGTCCCTGCACTCACACCTCCATACCAGTGTGAGCATCACTGGCTGCAGGCTGCCTCGGTGTTTTCCTGAATCCCCAATTTACTCTGCACTTCAAGCACACTTGCAGCTTACATGGAAATCCTGGAGCTGCTTTGGACCATCCCAGTGCTGCCACAACAAAGAAAAGCAGGCAATGGGGCAGCCAAAACCAAGTGTGGGGGTGCTGCAGGTGGTTCCCTCACTGCAGGGAAGATGTACCCTCAAAGAAACATGGTCATTGGGGTAAAAAATCACAGCACATTAAGCCAAGGCATGAATTCACAGGGAGTCTTACGCTGTGGCACCAGCTGGCTGCAAAGCAAGCACAGGATAGATTGCTGCTGAGGGAACGGGGCGGGTGTGCGGGAGCAGGGCAGCAGGGGAGCACAGGGAGGCTCGAGCATGAAACACCCGGCCAAGCCAAGGAGCAGAGGTGTCAGCCTCCCTTGAGGACCAGGGGCTGGAAAAGGGGCTGCTGCATTTAAAGGATGTGTCCTTTTTAAAAGCGAGTGCAGCTGGAGATCTCTCATTTCGGCGACCTTCAGAGAATCAATTTGCTGGACTGAAGAGGCAAAGGTTTGGTTTCGAAGCCGTTATCACACGCAGACAAGGAGCTTTTTGCCTCTTCTCGCTCAGGCAAGGGAACACTGTGCTATTTGGGACAATCTGGAAGTGACCTTCCCTTCAGCTGAACGGGGAGTGGGAGGATTTACAGACAGAAACAGCTACAACAATAACAATTAAAAAGAAAAAAAGCACTGACATGGAAAGAGACGATACAAAAAATACCAAATTGATGTTTCTTCTTGCAATCTCCAGGTACAACTCCATTAATTCAACTCTAAACTGTGGTCCAAAACCAAGAAGAAAACCAGTTCTGTGCATAGGTGTTGATAGAGTGGTGGGATATTATGACAACACAGCAACAGATCTTGAATAGTCACCCCAGAACGCTTATAAAAGTCCGAGATGGTATGTAAAAGCACAACCTACACAAGCAGATCCCAGTGAGCAGTTTTAGGTGACATTTACCTTTCCAGCCCCCAGGAAGGGTGTAAAGGTCCCCTCCCCTCATTGAAGTTCTTGCACAGTCAGGCAATTTTTTGCAGAGAGTAAGGGGGCATTGAAGCTCCCCCACTCTGGGGACCAGGTGATATCCTCATCTGCTCAGAGACAGACAGTTGGGAAGGCAGTAGGATGAAAAAAAGAGGTTGAATTCAAACTTAAGTGCTCCCCTGCCATCCCACGAAAGCTTCCAGCAATCTAGGCTGTCTCACAGAAGCTCCCAGCCCGAGGAAGCAGATGGCAGAGACCAGAAATCATGTAGTTTGAAATGTGCAGAGCGTTACAGGGCTGGGAACGGGAAGAGCTCCACAAACGTGTACCATCAAAAAAAAGAGAAAAAAAAGAGAATCGTGCCACTAATCTCTCACCAGCCTGCGTAAGTTTTCAGGAGGGGCTTTTAATCTGGCTGACAAACACGGTGAGAACCGCTCCAAAGACACTGTCATAGCAGCAATCCCATCCGCAGTGCCTGACTCACCGCTCGATTCCCACTCCTGCATTAATGCTAACAATGCTTCTCATGGAAGCCCTTCATTTAGAGGGGTTTGCTGCATGAAACTGCACCGTGGCTAGGAAAGAAAAAAAAAAAAGGGAGACTTAATATATCCCACCACCTTTTTTTGCATGTACCACTTCTGTGAATGTATTGCTATCCATCTCGGGAAACTAATTCCAGAATGTGGAGGCCCTGAAAGTTTAGAAGAGAGCAAAGACACGAGCGTGAGGACATTACCTCTGTCTGGAAACCCTCGACCAGGATGGCCACCAGCAGGTTAAAGAGAACGTAATTGCCAAACGTCATGAGAGCGATGAAGTAGAGAGCAGCCCAGGAGGATGTCGATGCCATGCCATTGTACAGGACCTTGTTCCAATCTTCCTGAGTCAAAATCTGCAGGAAAAGGGTATCAAGGAAATGGAGATATTGGGGGAGAGTGTATTGTTTTCCCTAAGCCTGCCTGGGTGTCTGCTGTGCTCTGGATGGATCAGACAAGCATCCCACTTTCAGGTTGTCCACTGTAGCTATGACCACAGGACAACAGACCTGACCCAAGCTATCTTCTGAGTCAGAGAAGAGACAAGACCAAAAGCAACCATGACATGCTGCTGTTAAGGACCCTGCCCAAACTGCCCCAACTCTCACCCACAACAAGGCATCAGTCACAGGGGAGTAACATCATGTGGGTTGGACTTTGCCTTTGGTTGGCCAGAAAAGCTAAAAGTCCTTCACAGGTCCCACAGTTAGAGAGCCCAGTGCTGCTAGAAGAAAAAAACCACACGTGTCAATTATGGGCTTAACACAGATTCTGTATTGCAAATAGTCCTGATCTTCTCCTCTCCATCACCACCCTCTCCAGTTACCTTCACCTGGCAGCCCACACTCTGCAAATGCAAGATCCTCCTGCCTCAGCAGCCCCTCCTCATCAGTTTTCTGCTTTATTCTGGAAAATAATTCTGAAAGACCCTCATGTTTCTGCATGTATGGCTTTGGGTCCTCTCCCTCCCACGGCAGGGAGCTTCAGTAAGCTCTGTGAGATGCTTCAGAAAACAACACTAACCCCTTGCAGCCCCAAAACGCACAGGTTGTGTCATTTTCCATTCTGTACCTGGAAAACAGTGACAATGGCCCAGAGCAAAGAGTCAAAATTCTTCCTGTCAGGCAGCGTGTCACCATCTCGTTCCGAGGCAAACTTACAGCCGAAGAGGTGCATCCCCAGGATGCTGCAGGGGAGGGAAAGCAGTGGCTCAACAAAGAGGATCACAGTACAAACCAGCAGTGCTGTCTCCTGATTCCACCTTGGCAATTCTTTTTCTTCTTCGAAAAAAAAGGATGAAGCATTCATTCCCTGAAAGCCACGCCTCAAGATCATGCAAACCAGTTGTGAATTTGGGTCAGATCTGTCAGAAAGTTTCAACTGAGAACTACGCCCGCTCCCTCTTTTTGTTCCGCTTTGCTTTGTTTAAGTCAAAACATTGTGTTTCGACATATTATAAACAAAATGTTTTGACTTTCTGTTTTGCAATGACACATTTCCAGCAAAATGTGCTTCAATTGAATTAGGAAGAGAAAAAGGGATTCTGTGAAATGCCTGAATGAGACATATCAGGGGACCCAAAACAGCTTTTTCAATCCTGACAAGCAAACAGAACACCTTTCATTTTTGATTGATACTAAGAGAATAATTTGTTTTCCCCTGCTCTTGGCCAGTAAGCTGAATAATCAAATTATTTACAGCTCTGCTGAGCGCCACAGCTGCAAATGGTGGTTTTAGAGTGAAAAGGCTCACTGAGGGAAGAGACATTATTCCATGGAAGAGACTGACTTTCTCCACCCTTCCCAATGCCTATATTTGTAGAATACCATAGTTGGCTGTTCCAAGGAACTAGAGTCTTCTCACAATCTAAACCAAATCCCCCAAAATTTAGGGCTATTTCTAACATTTCCAGTTCTCAGAAGAGGCAGCTATGCAAGAGCACAAGCACCACCATGGCTGACGTTGTTGTAGGAACATCACTCTCTCCTTGGCAGTACTTTTAGCATCAGGCTTTCTGCTAGGCAGTAAGTAATGAGACCTCTGTCTTGGGGTGATGTCAAAGAATTTTCCAGCTGAAAGATTTTCCTTGTAAATCATCTTGCAGAGACAGATGTCTTGTTTGACCAGAGTTAAGAGAATTTAGTTGTGGCAGCAAGCCACTGCCAGCAATGCTGTTCCTGGAACTGTTCAGCTCAGCCATATCCTAGCACAGACTCTTACATCTCCTCTCTTCATCCCAGGATCCCACCCAAAATCCCCACAGCAACCTCAGCATAGGGAATCGAAAGGGCTCACCTAAAGATGAAGATGAAGAGCATCAGCAGCATGCAGAACGTGGCCACGTTGTCCATGGTCTTCATGAGCACGACGAGCTGGCGCTGGAGGGCTGGCATGAAGCGGACCAGCTTCAAAACCCGCATGAGCCGGAAGGTCCGCAGGACCGAGAGCCCCCCGCCCTGCTGGCCCACTATCTCCCACACGCTGAGGGAGAGAAAAAGGTCACTGCAGGATGAGAAGGCAAAGCCTAATGCAAAGGCACAGCGAGAGGAAGCAAAGGGAGGGTGACATTCAGACGGAAGAGGGATGGAGAGCGGGCAGGGAGGCACTGCCAGTGCCCCTGCTGAGCTGTGCTCCATCCGGGCTTGCAAAGAGCAGAGTGTCAAAAACACACCTGCAAATCAGTGGCTGCAGCTGCAGGGGCAATTACAGCTTTTGCACATGCCAAAACACAGAGACGCTTAATCTGGCACTGATTGTACCATTTGGATCCTAGACTTTCCCAGGACATTGGGACTGATAGCTTTCTGCTTGGGCCTCTCTCTAAAAATGACCATAAAATAACACCAAGATATGTATTAGCAATCATGTCTAAGTGTCTTAATTTACATCAGAAAAGTTTAAAGTGTCACAGGAAGACATTTATGCCAACTCTCCATTGCTTTCTGTTTAATTAAATAGACAAATGAAGAAAAACAGACAAAGAAAGATCCAGGTTTTTACCTAATCACCACAATGATCCCATCAAAGATGTTGTATGGATTCTTAATGTAGCCAAAAGGACCATAAACAAGGACTTTCAGCAGCATCTCCAGAGCAAAGAGGCTTGTGAAGACTATGTTGCTGATCTCCAGGGCGTTAGTAAGCTCCTCTGGCTGGGGAAAGAAGAGAAGGAAAGGAAGAGAGTAAACAGCACAGCTTCATATCCAAAGTTACACCTGGAAACACAACAAGCTCCAGCACTGCAATTGTAGAAATACTGATGCCAACGGTGTAGTAAGAAAATGGCAATAGCTCAGTGAAAGCCCAGGAGAGAGAAGAAAAACACTATTCAGAATATTTAAGGTTTATACACCAGTTGTAAACCGAGCAGCTAAATCCAGACATGGACATCACATTAATTGCAGCTTTAGCACCACCTCAGGAGGTTTATACAGAAGCAGTGTGTGCTGGGTCTTAAAGCTTACACGTCCTCCAAACCAACTCACCCCAGGCAGAAGGGAAAGTCAGCCCATTTGCTCACATAAGTGTCCTTTTAGGTCCTGTCTTTTTATTTAGTATCTCATCAACAGAGTTGAGATTTTTCAAAAGCAGAGACTTGAGGTGATATGACTGGAATGGCTCAAAAACCTCATTATCAGGAGGCCCTAAATACTGCTGAATGAGAAAGGGCTCAACCCTGGCATTCCAGTCTGGCAATCTACAAAAAACAGAGGTATGAAAACACCTTCACAAACAGGCTCCCAGTAATCTTAGCCTCAAATTAATACCTTTCTTTTTTTTTTTATCATCTTTCCCAGAGGGTTCCCAACAATGCCTGCAGACACCCAGCACTGTGCTTTCCCCAGCAGGTGGGTGGGCATTATTGGAAAACATATGGCAGAAGACAAAAAAACAGTGGTGTAGTCTGTTTAGGATCAGTCAGTGGCAAAGACAGGAGCAGAATCTTGTCCCTTCTCCCCATTTAACATCAGTGCACAGGCACAAGTGAGTGTTTCTGCTCAAAGGATTCTTTAAAATCAGGAGCTGATGTCCTGCTGGCACGTGGCCCTGGAGTTGTGTCAGCAAAGCTAAGGTGCCCTACAGGGCAGTGGGCTGGCACAGTTCTCAGAACTCCTTACACCCAGTGGGTGCTGGATCCCATTTAGGAGCAGTCTGACATTTCACTCAGATGCTTTTCTAAACCTCCACATGTGATCACCCACGGCTTTAGATGTCTGAACACTGAGGTGGGTCATGGCCAGACATGCAAGTTCATGGCAGCTGCACCATGAAGAGAAGCCAATGTGCAATGTGTGCTGCTGAATGCTCCCACCGTTTACCTGAAACCCCTTCATAGCTGGCAAAGAGCTTCCTACAAGAGACCAGGACCTGCCACACCATAGGCTGTAGGGTTTGACACAAGGTGACCCAACCCCAACCCAGCCCTGTAAGAGCCAGGAGGGGAGAAGAGATGGCCCAGGAGCAGAGTCAGCACTTAATCAACTGTGTTTCAAAGCCCCAAGAAACTACAGTGACCAAAGGCTTCCCAAATATATTCTGGCAAATAGAGATAAATCCACATGGGCATTCATCTCTTTCTTTCTCAGGGTTGAAGTCTCCAGATACAGCTGTCCAAGCTCAGGTTCCTTCAGCCCAGTGCTATGGCAGATGAGGACCCAAATTGGTTTGATATATGTTATCTCAGCATGGTAGTGTAATCCCTGGGGACTTGCACTGATGTCAGTAGGAGTTTGTGATGACACAACAGTGGTCACAGGAGAGCAAAGAGGGAAACAGCTGCATTGAAAAACTAATAGAGAAATAAAAAAGAGGTGCTGAACACTTCCTGTACCTCAAACAACCTCACTGAGGAGCAGATCCCTTGCCTAGAGTTTGCCAAACACACCAGACACACAGCCCAAATCATCTCCTCACTGATCTATAGCTAAAACACAAATGCTCCAGCTCCTGCTATTCAACACAGCCCTGCTTTGAAATCATGTACCTCTGGGAACACTCAGACACAGAGTAATAAATAGGCCGAGAACTTATATGTCAAGCTGCACCTCAGGACAATTTCAAATAGCTGAAAGTCTACATTAATCACAAAAATAATGCCAACTCATTCATGAATGCCCCAGCACAGGGGGAGGCTGCGCTGTTATCATTACCACAGCCACACTGCTGGAAAGGAAATGTGTTCCTGGAAGCTTTCCTTATCATCCATCAGCACCACTAACCCGGGCCCTGAAGGCTGATTTCTACCCTCTGTTCCTCCTCTGCCAAATCTAACCAACCGTGTGGGTACAACCCACTGAAGTCTCTGGATGTGTGTGCAGCAGCCACAGCATCCCTGCCCTGTGGGGGTTGACATGGAAAACACAACCAGCCCTGGCAGGGATGTCATCCTAATGGTGTGGATTAATGAAACTTTGCACTTCACAAGCACCTTCTGGTTGGAGATGTTGTTTGGATGTATAAATCCAGATGGGAGGTGCTGGCTTGGACACAACTGGATGATGAGGGGAAGCAACTCTCCCAGGACCCCTAGTACCCACCCACCAGCCCATGAAACATCCCTCGCAGCTCACAAGAATCCCAAATACTCCTGGCATTGATGTGGGAGGGCTAATGGGTCAGCCCAGGTAGTGTGGTGATGCTCAGCAGCTGCAACAGCACCAGATCCATTCATCTCCCCCAATTTACCCCACAAAAGCCACTTGCCTCCCCTCACTCCACCTCCACAGACTCTTTTCCACTTCTTTCATCCAAGATATGGGGTGTCCATAATAAAAATGAAGAAAGACCTCTCCTGAATCAGAGGTGATATTTAATATCTCAAAATCCTAAGACTAATGGCCAAAATGGGTTGAAAGAGGAAAGGAAAACTTCCCTTCCACCTGGCCAGGAGAACAGAAGGATCTTCGGGGCAGGCTGGAGCTCTGCCAGGGAGGGAGAGGTGAGCATGTGCTGAAAGCACACTGCAACCAGACCCTGGTTAGGCTGAGACAGAGGAGTTATTTTGCTTCGGGGAATACATCCCTAAACAGTTGAGCCAGGGTGATGTGAACTACTCAGAGGAACTTTGCAGTCAGCTGTGAAGCATTCTCCCCTAAGCCACTTGCTCCTGCCTGGGGAGTCTCCAGGGCAGCTCATTAGCCCCCTGCAACAGCTCTGCATCCCCTTCAAGAGCCACATTGCTGCAGCCAGTCCACAGGGCACCCTCCCAGAGCCCTGCAACAAGCCCTACTGGGAATTATTGATGAAAACAGAGGAAAGCTGAGACTGTGATCCTGCCCAAGGGGCTCACAGCCGGGCAGTGGGGACTCAAACACTTCTGAGAATGCCAGCTATGGGATTTCTGTGCAGCCATAGATGCTTATAGATAATAAGCCTGTTTATAAGATGTTTCTGCACTAGAGAAATCCCAAACACGTCTGAGACATCTTTCCTTGAACATCATTACAATACAGCAGGAAAGTGGCTTTTCTTTTCCAGTGGGAATTGAAATTATCATCCCACCCCAAACAGAAAAGCAGCTTCAGAATGTGCAAACCAAAACACTTTGTGCCCAAAGTCTTGAAAGCTCTCTCCTCCATTTCAGTCCCTATTCCTTCATCCATTTGCTCTGTTCTGTAAAAAAACCCAAAAAACCCTTAAATTAAAACACATAAATAAGACCCCAGCTTGAAGAAGAACACGGAACCTTTTGTTCCCCAGCAGTTCAAATGGACATTTCAAATATCTCAGACAATGTATTTCAAGAATTATTCTCTCCTTTTAAGCCAGTTGACTGAAACCACTCCCCTGCCTTGAACAATTTCATATTTGATCAGCTGCCCTTTTTCTGACAATAACTGTCAGATCAGAACAGTATTGACCAGCCCCAGCCATAATGTACCTGGGGGAGTCACCAACTGCTGGCACACAACCAGCTCTGTGGGTCCTCACCAGATGTAAAGAGTCAGTAAAATTAAGCAGCTTTCCCCCCCAAAGGCCACAATACAACATTCAGGGGAAACAGCAGCTTTCCTTTGATTAAGCCATATATTTGGAAAACAAACCTCCTTCAAGACTCCCTCAGGAAAGGGCATTTTGCAGTGAAGCTGAGCCTGAGGTGCAGGTACCGGAGTTTCTTTCCAACACAAACCCTTCTGCCCACTACCTCAATTACAGCACATCTGCCACAGCCTCAGCTTCTCCATTAAGAGAAGAGTCTGCTAATTCTCTCATCAGTAGCAGCAGTGACTAATTAAAATGAAAGCATCCTATGATTAAACAAGCAACACTCAGAAAGAGCAAGATACACTTCAGCTGTGGCACGAAACACCAGCTCTTCTGATGAGCCTTCAGTAAATACTGGATTCTGTTTCCAGGACACTTCGCCTTGCTGGACACACAGACGTGGTGTCCTGGATAAATCATTCCCTGTTAGCTCTCTGTTTGTGTAGTGTCGATCTGTTGATGTACCAAACAGCACATTGACAAGCTCTGGCAGCACATGAAATCGGAGCAGACAGAGCAGTGTCCCTCATAAACACCACACAGCACCAAAGGCAGACACTGAGGGGTATTTCAGAGCTGGACCAGTGCTGTGCCCTTTTTCAGCATTCAGAATTCATCTGTAGTGCATTTCTCTTGTTTTTGTTTTTTTTTTTTAACTGAGTAGAAGCTCATGAGCAAGGCTTCTGATGGCAGAAGGGACCTGCTCCATTTCCACCTGAGCATGAGACAGTGGCACCCATAAACTCCTTCATTGTGCAAAGCTACAAGGTGACTGATGAGCAAGGGAGGCAGCAGGCAAGGAGTGGGGGAAAAGATGAGTACAGGAGCTGAGGTCCATCTTAGAATTGACTGGCACTGGCCCTATCAGATACAGGGGAAGCTTCTAGCAGCTCTTTGTTTAAAGAAGCCCCCTCTACCAAAACCTTGTCACACAGAACCACTACAGTCATTCAAAGTGTAAGCCCCCAGGGCTGTGTTCCCCAGTTTCTGAAAGACAAGCCTTGCTGCATGATGAGATGCAGCCAAGGGCTCTGGCAGACCTTACAAGGCTTCTACTCCTGCCTTCCTCCAGCCATGACCCACGCAAAGCACAGGATCATCATCACCAGAACTGTTCCCAGCACTATGGGCAAGTCTGGCACCGATCCACCCATCCCCATTTCACCCTTGCCCAAGCAGTGAGCTCTAGGCTGCAGTCAAGCCTTGTCTTGCCCAGCCTCTGCCTCTGGGGATGTCAGCACAAAAGAGCAGAAGGACTCCACGGTCTTTCCTCTCTATCTTGCTAACAATAAAATAAAACAGAAAACCCGCTCTGTCTCGCCACAGCACAGAGGGAGGGATGGGGTGACCGGCCAGGAGGCAGATCCCTCCTGATCCCCAGGGCTCTGCTTGTGCAAGTGGATCCAGAAGACCATAAAAACTTCTAACCCATTCAAAAGGCTGTAGAATAAAACCCTTCTGAAATCATTGCCATGGCAACTGAGGGAAAATAACACAGAAAGAAAATACCGACCTCAGCTCTTTCACAGGAAACACCATCAGCTTTTTACTGACTCATCACTTGCACATTTTTAATATATATATACATAAGGAAAAAAAAAAACATGAAATGGGTCACACAGAGATGTGATGTTCAACCTGACACTGCTCCATTAAGATCCTCTCCACTCACTGTGGGTGCAGACACGCACCTGGGCTGCCTCAAAACGGGAGCCAGACCACAAGTCCAGAGGCAAAACACAAGGAATTCTGATGAACAGAAGCAGCTATTAATTAACAAAATGAGGTGTCCTTTTTTTGCCCTCTCTCACGTCCAATTTCCCACCATTCCAATGAGCTTTCTCCATGCTCTGTCCTCATCACACCCACAGTATTCCCCCTGCCTTGGTTCACCCACTGAGCCCTGGCCATCCAAAAAAACACTTCGGTTAATACAATTCCTCTTAGTTCTGAAGCCAATGCTCCTTTATAAATAGAAACTCAGTCCATGCATATTTTCAGTGATGACATTAATTGTCTTTAGGATTCCTTAAAAGGCATCAGGCTTTAGCTATAGTCATGGGTCCAGCAGCACGAACCTGAGCAGTGCTTAACTGGAGCCTGATAGACTGACAGGCTTTCTCTACTCATCCTTTGCCAAACTGCTGAAAGAAAACAACTCAGAAAGTAGCAGGATTGCAGTGGTTTTTGCTCTGCTCCTCCTGGGGCTGGAGACACAGAAAGGGCAGTGTGCTGGTTGCTCAGTAGGCTGGAGGAGGACTGCTGTGAAGTTCAGGATTTATAGGCATTTATTAAAAGGAAATGACTTTGACAGACAAGCAAACAAGTCCAGTTTCATCCCATCACTGCGTGGGAAAGGAGGATTTTGTTACGGGCTGAATGGAGGCTGAATTTTTCATGCCACAGTAAGTAACGCTGTAAGAAAGGGAGGAAAGCAGCTTTCATTTCAGAGAAATCAGAGCTGGCTGCACAGGAGGGACTCCCCTTCCACCACTGCCACTAATCTCCTCACTTTCCACCTTTCATCCCCCATTCCAGTTAACAAATGTCCCTTTCCACCCCACGCCTGCAGAAGGAAGGAGCTGAATCCCACAGTCATGGCACCTTCTGGGCACAAGACCTTTCTCTCCACCACATCCTTGTTGAGCAACCATGAATGATAACCCAGTTCCCCAGTACCAACTGCCTGTCTGGGGCCATGTTCTCATGCACCTTTGCCTCTTGTCCACTTGGAGCCCAGGGTGCAAATGAAGGGATGAACACAATGGAGAACCTCAACAACCAACCCTAAAGCAACCTGCCATAAACTATTCCTGCCCAGGACCATAATAAATAGGACCTGCAGACAATGCTCTCCTCCCCCAAGCCCCCCTGGGGCTGGGCTCTCTTTACCACTCTCAAAAGGCACAGGAGATATTTTTGCCTGAACTTTTTATCTCTCTCAGCTTGAGATTTCTGGATGAATATTATCCTAGAAAATGCAAGGAAAACATGAAGTGGCTCATCCCTCTGCCCAGGTTTCGAAGGAGCTTAAACTGAACAAAAGCTGCATTTCCACTTGGTCACACCTTGTAAGTACTTGAGATTTAAAGCCCTCTATTTCTAGTTAATCTAAACCAAGTTTGAAACTTATCTCCAACATTAGTACTTGAGAGGGTACCAGGGGGAGGGAGAAAATAAACAAAAAAAAAGAGAAAGAAAAAGGCTGTGTCTGTACGGCTCCTGCACAGTTCTGCTGAACCCAGGTTTCTGATGCTGGTAACACTCTCTCTAATGCTGACAGACATCCACAGGGAAAAAAGGCTGGTGGTTTCCTAACATCAGCAAAAAAACAATTATAACAAAGAGATGAAATCCAGCAGAGACGAGTGAAAAAGCACTCGGCTCCTGTCCCAGCTCCTGCTGGGAGCTGAGCAGGGTGGGAAGGGGCTCTGCAGGGACCGGGTGGCAGCGAGGCAGGGGACCAACCTCCACCAGGAGAATCTGGGGAAAAACAGACTGATCCTTGGGAAATCACTAACAATCAGCAATCAGGAGTGCTCACAGCCAAAAGCATTTGCTGGTGCAAGCTGAGGATGCTCCAGAAGCTCTAGCTGAGTTTGCTGGCTCTTACCCAAGGGGAAAAACCACAATAATCAAAGAAGGAGCAGAGAGAGATGCCTGGCTATCTTCAGAGAGCAGCAATTTCACATCTACACAGGGATGAAGAGAGTTTCGAAAGCACACATCATTTTCCCATTTCACTGGGCTGGAGTCTCTTCTCAACACTGCCTGAGCAGAGATAACACAAGGGTACGGATGGCAGCTGAAACAACAGCTGTAATGATAGGATCTAAGGCAGCCTGAGTATTTCCAGCCTCTGAACTAAATTAACTGGAAAGGATTGACACTAGGCTTCCCATCCAGGGAGCTGAAGGAAACTTTAGTAGATGTCAAGGAATCCGCACAGGCTCATCTCTAAAGCATGCAGAGAACTGAATTATCTGATAAGAAAAAAAAAAACCCCATACACTTTCCACTTGCATGAAATCTCATTTAATTTTCAAATTATTCATCCTCCAGAACCAGGATAAAGTCTGCTTTATAGGCACAGCCCTTTTTTTCTTCACGGTTGTGTGAGGACTGTGGCACCCCAGTATTTTGCATGGCAGAGCTTCATGAGCAAGTCAATTAAAACACAAGAGTCCCTACAAAGCTCTCATAAACCCCTTAAAATCACTAAGAAGCAGAAGAACCCCTGAGATTCAGGTAAAGAATTACCCCAATAACAACCAGCAAGCTGGTTTCAGCCATCCTTGTGATTAACAGCTCTGATGACTTCCATTAGCGTTGACTTGGCTCCTCCAAACTCCAATAACAAACTGTTAATAAGAGTAATTTCTGCTTAAATGGGAGCTAATTGAATAGAGCACGTGCAAATCTATAGGGCACCTCATTTTCCTGCTGTGAGAGTGTCCTGTGCAGCTGTAGCCCTGAGAAATCAAGTCAACACTAGACACAAGCCTTGTGTTGGGCAAAGGCAGCAAACGCTGAGGGAGGGAAAGCCTCACTGGCTGCCAAAGCTTTGATCTCTTGGCTAAGAGTAGCTGGCACAGGGCTGGAGAGATGTGTAATGGAGTTAAATAGAGACATGGGATATGCACCACAGTGGAAAGGGAGATACCTCTAGGAAGAGAAGATGGAGTGTGAGCACGGGACCTTGAGAGCTCCTGGGAAGAGCTTGGGGCAGATGGAGGTTGTCCAGGAAAAGGCTGTCTTGTTGGTTTAAGGGATGCATGTATGTGTAAGTGCCCTCGTGATCAAAGCTTAATCAATCAGAATCATCAAATTAGAAATCTGTCCAGAAAGAGAAGTCGAGCTGTACTCTTAAGGCCATGTAAAGTAGCTGGAGTGCAAGGTTAAGAGGGTTCAGCTCTGATTTGCACCAGTGTTTGAGGCAGAGACCCCATGGTGCAGCACCAGCTGCTGCCTGGGTGTGGGATAGATCTTTCACTCCCTCCACTCACAGGAAACAATTCAAGAGAGATGAAAGAAATATCAAAAATATTTTACAAGAGAATGGATTCCCTTCCTTCCTAACCTGGATGCCTGACACAAATCCAAGCACGTGAAAGAAGCCAAAATTTAGATGTCCTGGATTGAGCTGATGTGGAGCTACAGAGCTCAGAGGGGACACAGTGTTGCCCCTGACTGCCCTGTATAGCTCATCTCTAGATCCTCCACAGCCTCCTCGGGAGGTGAATGAGCACTTGGGCAAGATCTCATTTTGAGACACAGGGATGTCAAAGGAGCAGCTTCCATGTGTTTGACAAATCTGCAGCTGCCCTCCACCACTTCTATGTCCAGCAGCAAAACGTTCGACTCGAAACTGCCAGAGACAAGGGTGTTCTTGGCCTCTGCGTCCTGAGAATAAAGTGCTTCTTATCCCCAAAACACCCTTATTTCTTGAGGCAGTGCTCACAAATGGATCCCAGACCTTCTTCCCTCCAGCCTGCCCAGGACTTTGGACACTAGCATAGATTCAAGTACACCAAGACCCAAAGCATCAGCCAGCCAGGTCCTCACTGTCCAGCTCTGCTACACCATTTCTCCATGGAGCAATCAAATCCTCCCACATGGAGAAATCTATCAGTGGGTATCACGGCAGCTAATAACTTTCAGTTACCTTCGTCCTTGCACACTGAATTCAGGCAGAAGGAGAAGTACATAAATGCCATTTGGGTGACTATTATAAATGCTTGAACCTGGAGCCTAATGATCCCTCCCCACTGGCACATTTCCTAATGCTGTTGCAGTTGCTGACCCTTCACTGCCCCTCTCCATCATCCTGGATACCTGAAAATTTCACATCCTCTAACGCTGATTAGGAAGACTCTTATGTTCTCCTGCCTCAACTGTTTACATAAACAGACACTTTAATGCATTTTGCCAGCCAGGTTTCCTTGGATGCTCTGGCACAGATGGTTGATATTTCCATGCTGCAGTGGCTATTAGATCGTAATGTTACCAGTGGCAACTTGACATCATCTGTACCCTGTACACTCCAGGCCTCTGCAGTGGGATGCACGAGAATTCAGCTTTGGATACTGCTGGGGGCTGAGGCTGCTACTGCCTTCTGCCCATGGACTTTGCACACTTTGGCTCACAGCACTGCTGCTTTGTGGATCCCTACAACACCTTGCTGTAACTGGGAGGACTTCACTGGTTATCCTCCTACTAGGGGGATGTCAGGCATTGCCTCTTCTCACTTCTTTGAAGAATTGCCTCCCGTGGATGATGAGCTTTTCTCCTTGAGTGCTGTCCCAATAAGTCACTCACCCCTGTCATTTCTCCAATTGGCTTTTAAAAATTAACAAGAGGTTTTTTACAGGTCTGAACAATTTTCTTCTTCTTTCCGTCAGAGTTTTGGATCACTCTAGATCCAAATCATAGAATCGTTTCGGTTGGAAAAGACCTTTAAAATCAGCAAGTCCAGCCCCTCCCCTCACCCTGCCCAGCCCAGCAGTGACCCACAGCCATCAGCACCTCAGCTCCATGGCTTTGCAATATCTCCACGGCTGGGCACTCCTCCAGCTCCCTGGGCAACCTGGGACAGGGGCTGACAACCCTTTTAGGGAAAAAGTTCTTCTCTAGCTCCATCTCAACCTCCCCTGGTGCAACTTGAGCTCATTTCCTCTTGTGTCTGGTTACTTGAGAGGAGAAACCAACCCCCACCTTGCTACAGCCCCTTTTCAGGTAGTTATAGAGAGTACTCCTGTCTCCCCTCAGCCTCCTCTTCTCCAGGCTGAACACCCCCAGTTCCCTCAGCTGTTCCTCATAAGACTTATTCCTGAGACCCTTCCCCAGCTCTGGTGCCAGTCTCTGGACACACTATAGTGCCTCACTGTCTTGTAGTGAGAAGCCTATGAGTCCCCACAAGCTCCAGCCATGCAGCTTTGGGGAGGCCAGTGCAGGACCCTCCAGTCTCTTGTTATGTTAACAATGGCAAAACACCGCAGAGACGGCGGCTGAAATTCAAGTGCTATTTAAACAAATGAAGATGTAGGGTATAGTTCACACAATGCGAGTTCAGACGAGGGAAATCGGAACAGCCAGGCAAGCTCAATGCAAACCAGATTTTAAAAACAAAAACAAAACCCCAAAGCCCTTCCTCAAGGAAGCTCTTGCTGAATTCTTTCCCCTGCTGAGGAGTCCAACATCACGCCTTGTACTAAAGCCTTTGCATTTCACTCCAAGGAAGGACTTGGAGGGGGGAAAAAAAAAAAAAAGAAATAAGAAATGAAGGCAGCACATTATGGAACACACGGCTGGCTTACAGCCAAGGCTGGGGGGAAAGCAGCACAGAAACCCTCGGGTTCAGCAGCACATTCTACTCCTGTTGTATGGCAGAACAAGCCTTTGCAAAGCCCCAGCCGTTTGAACCCACAGTGCTACAGAGTCTCAGCTTCCCTAAGGCAAATCAATTGGTTCAACGGCGTATTTCAAATCCCCCGGAGTCTACCTTTAATTCACCTTTATATTCCTCTACCCAAAGCTAACGGTTTCTACCTGCATTACTTTGCATCATCTCTGTAGAAAAACCAGCTATTTAGCAGTTACACTAATAATCCACAGTAACCTGGTTGTCATTTCCCACTGCTGCCCAGCAGCCACGGCCGTGAGCCTGTGAGTGTGTGTGTATGTGTGTGCACCTTCAGCTACCTGCCTTCCTCCCAACCAAACCCAGCAGTCAAAAGAAGCAAGGGCCAGAGCTCCCTGGATGGGGAGGATGGGCAGAGGAAGCAAAGTGGAGCCCAGTCAGGTGTGCCTACGGCTCACACACGTGCAGCAACCACGTGGAAGCAACCTGATGCTGAGTGAGACAGGCAGCGAGCTCGTGGCAGAAGGAGCTTAAAGGAAATCCAGCTCCTGAACCCCCCAGCCAGACAACGATGGTAAAATACCAATTGACAATGGCTATACTGTGGAAGATGGTCTATAGAGAGGAGCTTCAGGACAGAATTCTAAGGTAAGAGATGAACTCCTGGGGACACAACCTACTTTTGCCACATGCATGCAAGCACCCCCGGCCATGAGTGCTCAGCCTGGTCAGATTGACTGATGGGTGAACATAAACAAACAGCAAAAGGTGCAGCCCAGTGTTTTCAACACGTGCCAACTTTCCTCTCCCATGTGCCCCCAAATAAACACTTTCATCCCAAATATCCCAATCTGTTTCAGTCTTCTAGGCATTTTCTGTGAAGAAGAGCAGATCTCTCCAGGATGCCTGTCCCAAGGTGAGGTGCAAAACCTCTAGAGGAGAATACTTCTCTCCCCTGGCTATAATGAGGACCTCAGCTGACCAGCTCCTGTCTTGAAGACCAGGATGCTCTGGTGGTCTCAGAGCTGCTGAATCCCACTCAATGCTGCTGGTCACAGATGAGAGGGCAAAAGCCTTCCTCCTCCCAGATTAATCACCAGCATATCCAGCTCTCACATAGCAGCTGCTAGCATGTCCTCTCCTTTCTGGCAAGGTGCTGGTAAACAACATAAGGCTTTTGACATGGCACCATAAAACATATCCTGAAAGTATTTATCCTAATATGGCCCGATGTGCCCAGGATGGCCTCGTGAAAAGCTCAAGAGGTAAATAGTCATTAAATAAGCAGAGAGCTTAATATAGAAAGTCATGGAGTAGAATGCTCTTCAAGCCCCCTCACATCTTTCCAAACACCAGCCAATGAAGATAAATTTGGTGCAGTTGATCACTTGCACTTTTAGGAAAGCCTCTTCTACAAGAAAAAATATCACATGTTTCAGTGTTTATAATCTCTGCAGAAAGGCCTGTCCCAGCATTTCTCCCCTCTAATTCCTGCTCTCATAACTGTCAGATTATGAAACTGTAGACTATAAGCCTCCAAGTTTGCAGAAAAACACCTCTCTGCTCTCTGCTGCCACTTTCAGCAGATGAACTAATAAAAAACAAGCTCCGCTATTCACTCCAAATGCCTGGGAGAAAAGAATCTGGAACAGTAGTAGCTTCGAAATACCATCAAAGAAAGCAACCACCCACAGAGTCTGGAGTACCCCCACGCTTATCAGCTCCCTTCACCTTGTTACCCGAAAATCACCACAGAAATCTGCCTCTTCCCATCCAGCTGCCTGCTGGGACTCACTGCTGGCTGGAACAGAGGCCAGCACCCCACTGCTCTATTTCCTCAAAGCCAAAGAATTAAGGAGCTGCGTTGCCTTTAGGGTGTTTCATGATGGGGGCTTGTTCAGCCACTTACCCCCGGTACATATGTGGTGGGAATCTACCCCAGCATCACCCAGAGATGCTCCTGATAAAGGGAAACAAGCTTTGACAATCTGACCCTTGCAGCAAAGGCATGGCGGATCGGCTTTCGTCTTTCAGCCCAAGGAGAAATGTGTGTGTTTATGGGTTGCTGAGAGCCACTTCCCCACAGGTTCTTAGAAGATGATCTTGCTGATATTATTAAATAAAGGTGGAATCACTCAAGCTTCCCTGCAGAGCTCCCACCAAGGGCAGCACGTGAAAGTGAAACCTGCAGGACTTCAGAGCACAAGGCTGTTTAATGCATGCTGAAAACAACTGTTAGCCAGACAGACAGTATTAGGACATCAGGGAGAAGGTGCTGTCTGGAAGGGACACATTTAGCACAGCCATGTCTCCCTGGAGTTTGGTCATTGAGGCATTAATACCACAGGAGGACACGGGAACATGGAACCGATCTGCAGCCACCATCGCTGCCATCGGCAGCTGTGGGAGAAACGCCACGGCCTGCAACTGTGAGTGACTCTGCAGCCAGGAAGGGAGAAAACAGCCACAACTGGAGGTACAAGGGATGGGAGAGGAGTAGCTGTGTTTGTCTGGGAGACGAGAGGTCTGGCATTCTGGGAGAAGCACCATGTCAGACCCGCCACTGGAAACCCTCAAGTGTCAGCGGGGTGTATGACATCTCAGCATCTCTGCTAACAAACGCTTCTCCCCAAATCATAGAACTATAGAATCATTTCAGTTGGAAAAGATCTTCAAGATCATCAAGTCCAACCACTAACCAAATCCAAACAAAACATGCACCTGCAGCACCAAGCCATCCCCTGCCTGCAGCAGGAGCAGGGACACCACGCCAGGCATGCCATGAGTGGCAACCAGAAAAGCTATGTGAGACAAGCCGGTGAAAAAGCCTCTCCAAAAGCAAAACTCTTGTCATCCTTATGGAGACATTTCAAGAGGAATGTGTCAACTTCTTTTCTGATTGGCTACACATAGGGAAAAGCTCTGCTAGGTGACAAGTGTGTGAGAGGCTGGAGCAGAGGCAGCCTCTTGCCTGCAAGGACTCGGATAATCGAGCAGAGGAATAGCTAGTGATGAGTCTATTTTGGCCTTGGTGTGCTGTTGCTGGAGCATTCACTGGGGAGGCAAAGGCATTTGTTACCTATTCTCCAGGGACCACAAATTCAATAGACTGCCTGCACTGACCCCAGAGCCCAGAGCTGCTGGCAGCACCTCTGGCAATACTGGGCTGGCACAAGCTCAGTGGCAAAGGGCTGCTCCCTCTCCATGGTCCACAGAAACCAGCAAGGCATGGTGCTGCCCGTGTGACAGAGGTTCACCACTTCAGACTTTCAAGATCACCAAGTCCAAGCCCCCCTCACGCTGCCCAGCCCACCACTAACCCACAGCCCTCAGCACCTCAGCCCCACGGCTTTGGGATCCCTCCAGGGCTGGGCACTGCCCCAGCTCCCTGGGCAGCCTGGCACAGGGGCTGACAACCCTCTCAGGGAAAAAGTTCTGCCTCAGATCCAATCTAAACCTCCCCTGGGGCAACTTGAGGCCATTTCTTCTTGTCCTGTCATTCATTACTGGAGAGATCAACCACCACCTCAATACAACCCCCGTTCAGGCCGTTGTAAAGAGTGCTCATGTGTCCTCTCAGCCTCCTCGTTTCAGACCTCCAGCTCCTTCAGCTGCTCCCCATCAGACTTGTGCTCCAGCCCCTTCCCCAGCTTCTTTAAAAATCATCTGTGCTCTATCCTGGGATCCATCATACAGCACCCCAATGCCTCTCCTCCCAAACCATCCCTCCAAGCACCTGGAGCCAGGCTCATAATCCCAGGGGACCAGCACTGACCTGCTCATGGTACTCGATCCCCATGCTGAGGGTGTTGATGAGAATGGCCACCATGATCCCACGGCCAAAATATTTGCTGTCCACGATCTTGCGGAAGGTCTCACACACCACGTGCCAGAAAGCCAGCACCCTGCTCGCCCTCCTGGCCCGGGCCCTGCCCCGCTGCGGGTCCCTCTGGTCGCTGTAGTGGGCATCCTGCGTGAACTCGTACACACCCTCGCTGTCCGAGTCGGCCGTGTCGTTGTCAGTCAGCTCAGCCTCGCTTGCCAGCGCCTGCAGGCAGTAAGGACAGCTCTCGGGGTTGCAGGAGCCACCATCCAGCTTGGTGCAGGGGCTGGAGATCTTGCAGGAGCTTGGGCAGGGACCTGAAACACCGTCAGTGCAGGGCAATCTGTCAGCCGGGACTGCAATCCCCTGTCCCCGTTAGCACCAGGCCATTGCCCTCGACAGGACAGGCATTTCCTAAGGGGAAAAGGGCTCCTGTTGGGTTAAGGAGCCCTCAGCAAAAGCCCAAGTGCCTTCTCCCCAGTGGCAAAGCCCTCTTTGCTAACCCCAGGCAGACACTGCTGCCAGCCCAGGGCTCCTAGCTCACCTTATTACATCTCTGGCCGTTACAGAGGAGAAAGCTGTAACTACCAGGAGCACTGTCTCCAGCAACCTCCTTTCCCTTCTTTTCCTTTCCTGCTCTGGCTCTTTGCTAATGCTCTGAAATCACCAGCTTTCCTCTACATGTGCTGCCCTCAACAGCAGATCCCAGCTGCTAGGTGGCTCCTGGGTGACAATATAACTGGGATATTCCCCCAAAATCCCAGCAGCTGGCTGCAAGGAGAGGCTATCTGCAAAGCTCATCCCTGACCCATGCACAGCACCACACAGCAGTGAGAATAAAACCCCAGCATTAAACCAACTCAGAGCCCAGTTCTGTTTGGTCTCTGGGCTGGGGCAGGACTCGGTCTCTTTCTTGCACAGATCCTGGCTGGAAAGGTCAATGCTACTGCAGTAGGGTGGAAAAGGCATTGATTGCCTGGGAAAGCTTGGCCAGAAGCTTCTTGGAGGCTGACAGGGTTTGGACTAGACTGATTCAAGCTCCTAAACCTCAGGATGTGGAGGGGGAAAGAGTATCTTGCACTGAAGGTATGAAATCCCTGATCCAGGAAAGCCACATTTGGTGCCTGGCTCTGTTATGGGCTTCCTGAGCAAATGATAGACTTTTAACACATGATGTCTGCAATTGCCATCGAGCACTTGTGCAAAGCAGACACTCCATCTCCCCAGGGCTCGTGTCCTGGCAGGCAACAGAGCTATGCAGTGTGCAGGGATGTGCTGGGACTCAGATCTGGAAAGTGTCCACCCCCAAGCTTTGCAGCAAGTGGCGGGCAATGCAGCCACTTCCACCCCCTGCTTTTGAGTGAGGAAGGGACGTGGTCGTTTGCAAGCAGCCAGACTGGAGGCCAGCTCTGCTCAGTGCCACTGAGCCCAGATCTAGCTGAACCTGAGGGCACAGGGATTTTGGGAGTGTTCCCTGGAACTGCAAAGTAAATTGGTTTTGGGGGATAGATGGGGATGAGAAAGAAAATGGGTTTACTGAAAACATTAATTTCCCTTGAATTCTTGCAAGTATGAAGCCTGGGAAGTTGAAACCTCTCTCCTGCTCTTGGCTATAAGATGCATTAGGTATGTCAAAGGATTCGTGTTGGCCTCACCTGGAAAGCCATCGCCTTTCTCCGTAACATGGACTGAAAAGAACCCTGCAAAGATTCAGAAAGAGAAAGAAATCAGGTTGTAGCTCTTATTTCTGCACAGCAGCTCCAGCCCAACATCCAGCCCCAGGCTCACCCGTGCTCTGCGTTTCCAGCAGCTTGTGCATGGTGCTGTACGGCCCAGGAGGGATGTTGAGGCTTGTCAAGGTGCTGCTCCCAGCACCAACCGCCGCCTCGCCCAGGTTCATCTCTTTCAGCATCTCGTGGGAGGTACTGGGGTGCACCGTGGGGTACACCTTGCTGCTCATGATGTTCTTGGGGATCCCCTCGGGGCTAGGCAAGCTGAGGCCCGGCTGCGGGAGGGATGAGCGGCAGCGCACCGGCTCAAAGTGGCAGTCGGCGTGGTAGATGCTGTGGACAGACTCGGTGTTGCTGGGAGCAGTGCCAGGGGCCCCATGGGGGTTGGGTGTGGAAGGCGGGAGCATCAGCCGGTTGGTCCCATTGTGCAGAGAGCTGCTCTCCACATCGCTGAGCTCCGGGCTGGCGCGGGGTGCCCGCAGGTTGCCGTTGCCCAGGTGATAGTGGTGGTGGTGGTGGTGATGGTGGTGGATAAGGTGGTGAACAGAGGATCTCTTCCTGCTCCGGCGCTTCCTGCTGTGCCGATCAGCACTCCCCTTACTGGTGGGGCTGGTGAGGAAGCCCATCCTCACTCCTGCCACCCGGTAGACCTCCACGAGCTGCTTGCTGCCTTTACGAGCGATGTAAACCAGGTACTTGAGGAGCTCGTCATAGCAGCTGCCTGGCTCAGAGAAGCTGGCGAGGGTGCTGGCGTTGGACAGGTAGCGCACGCGCTGCTCCTTCATCAGCTGGCTCTCGCGCTGCTTCGTCTCAGAGAACTGCGTTGCTATCACCACGAGGCAGAGGTTGATCATGAAGAAAGAGCCCACCTAAGGAGACAGGAGCCATCAGTCACCTCAGGGTGGCCATGCCCATCCCATCACCTTGCCTCATCCCATGCTGCGAGCAAACCCCAGCCAGCCCCATCTCTTGTGTCATCCAACCCGGACCACTGGCCATGCCCATAGAGAGGCCACCTCACCTCCCCGAGCCCCTGGCCTGGAGGCTCCCTAGCTAGCACTCCATGGAGGACGTCAGAGATCAAAAAGGAGGGAAGATTACTTTGACAAAAAAGCTCTTGCTCTTTTAAGTTGGTGTTTTTGTCCCTCGGCAGACAGCGGTTGTAATTATCACAATTAGTGGCATTAGGATGAATGCACTGAGCCTGCCTGATAGCAGTGGGTTTTTCTGGCAGCGTGTGGGCAGCCTGTGAGCAGATCCCTTTTCTCCTGCTAACGGGATTTTGCGGGTGACTGTTACGCAAGGGCATCAGCAGCCTGTACCCACAGCTTGGAGATTTGGTCTCTCAACCAGGGTTTCGTGAGGTTTTGCCTTCTGCAGAGCCCAGCCTGGATCACGGAGCATTGCTGATGTGCTAACGGGCTATCACACGCTGCTAACGGTACTCGCACGGCAACTGGAAAATTACTGCTTGCCTTTCCTCTCTGTCATTTCAGGGATGCTGAGAGCAAGGGATTCTTTCTCTGTTTTTTTTTTTGAGGAAGTTAATAGATGAATTAGAAAAAGCATCATAGACCGAACGACCTCCCACCTTCTCATCGGGGTTTGATGAGGAGTAGAAATCCCTACAACGGCCTAATGGACAATGTGCATCTATTCTTGTTGGAATTTGTCCAATTAAACAGCAAGAAGGGGCTCATCTTGCTTAGTTACATCTGAGTGAGGCACCTAATGATCCTTTAGAGTCAAGAGAGAAATAGACACATCAACTCTGCAATGCATCTAATTTATTTTGGATGTCTACCTTCAGAGGAGATGAATCATCCCCTTAAAACACCTATTTTTCTCCCTTGACGATAAAGGGAGTCTAGACAACGAGCTCAGCCAGTCACAGTAGACAATTCTGCTTGCATAGAGGAAGCCCATCATGGAGCCCACCCCACAGAAACTCTTTGTTGGCTGCTTTGTGGGTGGTCTTAGATGATGCTGTGAAGCGTGGGTGGGCTGTGGGCAATAATCTCCTCCCTCCTTTCTTCATGTGCTCTCTGAAAGTTTGGGACTGTTTTCCTGAAGTGTCCCCTCTGCACCAAGAACCCAGTCAGCTGGGTTCTTCAATATCAGGGGAATTTTGGGCAGCCTTCTCCTCTTCCAGAGCTCAAAACCCAACCAGGGGAAATTTGCCTACTTTTAAACTCGTCGTCAAGGTGGCAACTAAGCAGACCTTGGAGCATAAGGACAGAAGTAGTAGAGGCAGCAGCAACAGAAGTGTATCTACCATAACTTAAGCACATCTTTCTTCCCTTCCTTCGTGTCTGCAGCAAAATGCAGCTGCAATGCAATGCTGTATTGAAGCTGTGGGTCTTCCAGCAGGCTGGCTTCTACCTCAGCTTTTATATTCACTGTATTATCTGCCCTGTTCCTCTGGGTCACTCCACTCTGCTCCCTCCAAATGCCAGGAGGACTCCCATGTTCCCCTAAGGCCACTCACAATAATGAGGAGGATGAAGTAGATGAAGTTGTAGAAGGAGTGTGCATCCATGACAAAGTACATGATGTCCACCCAGCCTTCCAGTGTGATGACCTGGTTGGAGACAAAACAAACTCATCAAAGCTCAGTTACACCACCAAGTGCACAAACAACATTTCTCCTGGCTGGGTCATTTCTGGTGCCCCATAGCTGGTGTTGATGCAGTACAGGACACCAAGGAGCCAAACCCTGCTCCTATCATTGTCCACAGCCATGTTATCAGCTGCCCAGGCTGAATCCAGTCCTTCTTTCCCAGCTGGACCTAAGGCTTACTACTACATTTTTGCAGAGGGAAGAGCAGTCTCTAGGCTCTGCTTCACGTCAGGGTGATCTTGTTACACACACACAGGGTTTGGAGGCTGGGGATTTATCTCTGCACCTGAGATGGAAGCATCTTCAAAGCAGGCATCAAGTTTCATCCCTACCACTTTGAGCACCCGTGTACTACCTGTCAGTCCTTGCTGGTGCAAAATAGCCCCTCAGTGTGGAATTATGCAGCCCCTGGGAGCATGCTGGGGAGCAGGACTGGCTGTTTGCCCACCTTGGGACAGTTTGCAGATGGGGCTCACCTGAAATATGGCGATCCAGGCGTAGCCAATGTTATCAAAGTTGATGGCTCCCTTGAAGGGGTTGTGCTCCCCAGCAGAGCAATTGGTGTAGTACTGGTTCCAGTTGACACAGGACGTGTTGGTGGTGTCATTGTAGGAATAGTAATCCAGGGTGCACTCGAGACCCTCTTCCCTGCGCGTTGGGATGCTCCGGCAGTAGCGCATCCCGTTCTCCCGCGGCTGGGAGCAGATAAAAGGGTTCTCATCTTCATTCTCTGTCTGGTAGTAGCGCTCCAAATCCACGGTGTAGGGGCTGAAAGAGGTCAGGGGTGGGGTTTGTACACTGATTGCAAGCAGTCTGGCAAGGTAACAACTCTAAGAGAATCCCTTTGACTGGCCTCACTAGGTGATGTGATGTCCCTAAATGGGTTTGGGGAAACTGAGGCAGTGCACTCAGCCATTCAGCAACCCCTTTGACAACATTATTAAGAGTTGTTCCATCTGGAAGTGCTCTGGCTTTGACTTTAGGGGAGTAAGAAGAGGATTGAGCCCAGCAGGGCTTCTCTGAAATGCCTTTGCTGCAGTAAGATGGAAATCAGTCAATTTAAGCTCCTGTGCTCCTAAAGATACTGAGAATTGCTTGGGGAGTCTCTACGTACAGGGACCTCCCAAGCTTCCTAAAAACCAGAGACAGAGCCTTCATCTGCATTTCACATTGCCTGTTCAGCCCACAGATAAGCTCTAAATTCCCTCTGAGGGTGGCCTTACCACAGCAAGCCAGGCAAAAAGGCTCTTCAGGGAGATGAAACAACCCATGGCCAGCCAGAAACTGGCTTCTTGCTCTGCACACAGCTATCTCCTTAATGCTGCCAGGACTCCCACTAAAGCTCACAGAGATATTTTTAAGCCTAGTTCAGCCCAGTTAATTCCTGCAGAATTGCCTTTAATACCCTTCAAAGCTTATCTAAACCCCTGGAATTCTGGCTCAATTAAACAGCACCCACACCTGTGGGTCTATTGGATTTACTCAGTGGTGAAGCAGTCCCTCTTCTCTGCTGCCCTTTACTTAATGGAGACGTACCCAGCTTGTGTCTCTTCCAACTGCCCTTTGAGGGCACAACCTACAAGAGGGGTGACAGTTGACTAGGAGAGGATAAAAGAAGCATTGTGCTAGTTCCAGACCTAAAAGCCAGCCTAGTCACAGCTAGGTCCTGCTGTGTGCAAGAGAAAGGCTTTGGGCTTGCAGGACTTCTCCACGCAGGTATGGATCTATTTGGATCAGCTCCAGAGAGTCAACCTTCGAAAGCAATCCACTGAAAATTCAGAGGTGCCATCAATGCTTGCAGTCACCTGCCCTTGTCCTAAAATTCCAAGGTATGGAGGTGGTGGAGAAAAAGAACAGGTATGGAAATCCTGAGCTGAGTCCAGGTCTGAAAGAGGCTGACAGATATTTCAACCACTGTTCATACATTCCTACACCTGGCAAGCTGGCTGCCTAGGAAACTGAGTGCTACAAAAGCCCTTTTGATCACAATAGTCCTCTTGGCCTTAAAATCCAAATATCTGTGACAATGAATACTTTGGGATGGGGACTGAAAAGGATCCAGCATCACAAAATGTATGGCAGCTCCATCAGCTTTCCCTGAGGTTTAGGTGGGACTACAAATGCCACACCAATAAACATTACACCAGCTGCTGAATGGGAGCCAGGTCGCAGCATCTCGACAAATGCAGAAAAGGTCACATGTTAATGATACGCTGAATTTAGAAAGCCTGAACTCTTGTTCTCAGGGTTGTTTTGAAGGCTCTTATCAATCAGAGAGGTTCCCAAATGCCAGCTGAGGGTTAAGGACAGCCCTGCAGGAAACTGTCACAGCTCGCTCTGCTCCAGCCGTGTGTGCCTGAGCTGGAGCTGTGGTGGCATTTAGGAACAGGAAGCATTTACAGCAGACCAAGGCTTTTTAACAGAGATATCCTTGTCTCCTGGAGGGACAGAGCTGGAGAGACACCTCTGCTGCCCGTGCAGACTCACATGCTGAAGTTCTCGGGGAAGAAGCAGCGGTTCCTGAGCAAACCTGCCCACAGCTGGACTCCAACGATGCCGAAGATGAAGAAGACAAAGAAACAGAGGAGGAGGACGTTCCCCAGCATGGGCAGCGTGTCCAAAAGCAGCGTCACCAGGATGCGCATACCTGAGGCCAAGAGGAAATGCCCATGCTGAATTCTCTTACACCAGCTATGTCCTCCTGACCTTCTCCTTCCCATCTATATTTTAACTTACACTGACAGCCACTACCTTCCCAACCACTGTTGTTATCACCCTCATGTGGCTTCCAAACTCCTGCTGCTCCCCAGTGCCCTCTGGTTTCCCCCTAAAGCCCCTGGGATACCCCCTTTCACCTGTGCCCTGCTCCTGGACACATGACCTACCTTCCCTGCTTCTCTCTTTCCCTTCACTCCTCATCTCAAGCCCTCTTCTCCTGAAGCTTTCTAGCAATTATACGTCTCCTTTCTTCCCTGAGACCAATCTCTGCTGTTCTCTCTTGCTCAGTTGTGCTTCTTTCCCCACTTGGTATATATTAAAATCCCCTTCCCTTTCTAATTCCCTTCATCTACCCTAAATCCTCTCTCTTCCTTAAAATACAGGACTCTCTCTGGCAGTTAATTCTCACAAGTTCAGGAACAGCCAGTTCTGTAACAAAGACAAATTGATGGTGACTTCAACTTGACATTTACACACAAAAAAAATTGATTTCATCTGACGTCTCTGTAATATTCTGCTCATCTCTCCCTCTCCTTCTTTCCCCATCTTCTGCATTCTCTCACTTGCTTATATTGATTTTCATTTAAAGAAAGCTTTATTGTTGCACCCTTTACTTTGATACTTCAGGAAGAATTTTTTTTCTCTCTTCCTGATGCTGTCACCTCCTCTAACAGGATTTTTCTTCTACTGGGAAACAACCACCTTGCATCAACTCCTAATTAACCAAAATTACTTTCTGTGGTTACTGCATTTATCATCACACAAAACTCTCCCTTCTTTTTTTTTCCCTTTTCCCACCTGACATTTCTATCCCATTGTAGCTTCGTTGCAGAGACGCCAAGATAAATTACCCAGGATTTCAAAATACATTAAGTGAATTACATCCTCAGTTAGGCAGTGGTGGATAAATTCAGCCATCCATCAGATCAGTAGTGGGGATAAAAAAACCACCCAACACTGCAAACAGGATTCTACGGTAATGACTGAAACAGCAGCAGCAGCAGAGCCAGATTAAGTTCAAGAGTCAGGACCAGAAAAATAAATACAGCACAGGCACCTTCTGATTAGTTCTCATCAAGGCATTGGGCTAATTCACATAGGGGAGTTCAGACTTGGATTGAATTTGGCTGAAACAATTCTGAGTTCAATACCCAGGGCTGAGAGATCAGGAAAATGGGACCAGCTCTGGGAAACTGGGCAAGAGGTGCTCCAAGAGGATGCTCCTCGATGCCTCCTGGGGGGCTATTCCAGGCAGGACAAGAGTTTCCTCACCTCAGTTCCTCCAGGAAAGGATGGGGTGGCATCAGGATGATGGGAACAGCATAGCTCAGATTTGTCTACCTGAGCTGACTGAGCTGTTGGCTCGGTCAATTCTTGTCACCTGCATCCCTTCACCTCCTAAGACCCTCTTCAGGTGAGAAACAAAGGTGTCTGAAAACAGCCCTGGATATTGTGCTGACTGGTGACTCAGTTTTGATGCCACAGATGTCAAAATGGAACATTATTTAAAGTAGGAGAGTGAAAGGCACTGGAAACCAGAGAGATGTGGTAGGACACAGCACTACCAGGCTCAGGAGAGCTGCAATGTAAAATGGGAGGCAGCTGTGCTTGCCCTTCCACCTTTAAGGCACAGATATAGCAAACTTGCATCAGCTGGGAGGAACAAAGACAATCAAGTGGGAAAAATAAGGATGGTCAAGTGGGAGGAATGAGGATGTGACTTACTGGGGACCCTGTTGATGGCTCTGAGGGGGCGCAGGACACGGACGGTGCGGACGGCGGAGAAGCTGACGTTCTGCAGGTCCAGGGAATACTCCAACATCCTGCGGAAGACACCGAGGCAGGGGAGTGTCAGGGCTCTTCTGGAGAAATGTTAGATGATCAAACATTATAAATCAAACATTATATGCCAACCGCTCACAGAGGGACTTGTTACCGCTTCTCTCCCATCAGGAAAGTTTGCCAGAGGAATTAATTAAGGGTTGTTTGCGTATCTGAATAAAGTCAATGAGCAAAAATGTTATCCACCAGCTCCCACAGCCACAGATCTTCTCTCTCATCTCCTTTGGTTACTGTTTTTGCACAGGTCCAAGGCAGAAGCTTTTCAAAGTCCCTGCACACCCCAGGGGAGTAATTTCCACACACAGCCCTGTTTTTAACAACAATTACACAGATCCTCTAATGAATTCACTGCGCTGAGCACCACCATAACCCAGAAAAGCAGCGAGGAGCATCCCCTGGTGCAGACCCTTTCCATGGAGACATGGGATAGAGCGATGCTCTGCCTGGCAGAGATCATAGGCAGGTGGGACTCAGGCAGATAGGCAAGAGCACAAACCAAAACAGATGTCACTTGTAGATAACAAATGGAGCTAACGTGGACCAAGGAACCTCCCAGGCCTCCTTCACTGTGCCTGATGGGGTTATGACACAGCTCAGAACACTGAGGCACAACCTTCTCATGACAATCTGAGGATGGTCTTGGACTGCTGCAAGTCTCTGGAGTCTCCCAGGACCATCTCGATCTGCTTGTGGTGCCTTTGAAAGCACAGTGAGGCCATCAGTCATGTCACCACCAGGACTTTGCTCTCCAGCCATGGGAAAACACACGAGCTCTGCCCAGAAGCGTTCTTGAAGGGGCAGAGCCAGGCAAAGGCAAGGACAAGGACCACAGGGCTCCATACATAGCCAAAATTATCAAGTTTCATCTCAAAGCCAGTTGGGTGGTTCCCTCCCTCCAACTTTGATGGTCAGGAGCCTAACTTCCAGCCTGAACTTATTCAGGACAAGCTTACATCCATTTGCACTTATGGCAATGCTGTCTTTTAAGTAGCTTCTGTAGCTGTTCTTTGTTCCTGGTGTTTACCCATTCAGTGTATTTACAGAGTACAAATCACATCTTCACTCAGCCTTGATTTTGCAAAGCCAAACAAATCAAGCTCTTCCAGACCAATCTCACAGGCAGGCTCTCTGCCTCCCTGTCACCACCCTCTCCCACAACTGCCCTGGCATGAATTCATCCTCTCTGGTTAGACATTAGGCTTTTGGAGGAGGATTTTTGTTGGTACTTTGCACAAAGGCACTGGTGCTGCTCCCTCCCTCCCTGATGGAAATCCCACAGGACTCATCAGTCCTGTGTTAGTCTTCCCACAGCTGCAGCACAGTGGAGGTTTCTGCTCTTGCTGTGAAATCCACTCCCCTCCCTCCCAGTCATTGGCAGGTGAGAAGCATCCAGGAGGGAGAAGACTTTCTCTTTCTGTCCCCCAAGTGCATGACTCCACACTTGATGCAGTGACACTTTATCTGATTTGTCTTGATAGGCTCTAATGAGGAGGATGACAATCAAACCATATCCAAGATCAAAATAAGCTGAACATATTCCTCTGTATTTTGCTGACACCTGGAGCTGTGGGGCTGTCCCAGAAGATGGATGTTGGAGAGGCATGTGTCTCATCCTCGGACTGGAGAGGAAGGCAGCTTGTCCCTGAAAGCCCACTTGGCCCCAGTGACAAAACCAGCCCCCTCCTCAGTGCGTGGGACCCCACACTGGGTGAGCTTTGGGTAAGGTAGAGGAGAGGGGCAACAGCTTCCTTGAGCTTTAACGGGTCTCAACTTTCACTCAGTGTTTGAAAATAAGATTTTTGTATGATTTGCAGGGTTCAGGTTAAAGGCTCATGTCAAACACACAGCTTCTCTTTCATCCATTATGAAGACAGAGGCTACCAGCAAAATTCAGAGCAGCATATGGTTATTTGCACCACAACAAATCATTTTCTGATTAATGACAGCTCTAGACTCACTCACAGAGATGCATGTGCTTGTAAGCTGCAAAGGGCATGTTGTAAAATGCATTTTGATTCAACCTATCAATTACAATGCCAAAATTAAAAGCCCAACAAAACAACAACCCAGTAGCTTGAGCAAACGCTTGAATGTCAAGACCAATCATAGAATCATTACACTTGGAAAAGATCTTTAAGATCATCAAGTCAAACGACTAACCTCACACTGCCAAGCCCACCACTGAACAAAACCACGTCCCTCAGCACCTTGCCTATGTGTCTTCTGAATATCTCCAGGGGTGCTGACTCCATCACCTCCCTGGGCAGCCTGTTTCAATGCCTAATAACCCTCTCAATAAAAAACTTCTTCCTAATATCCAGTCTAAACCTCCCCTGGCACAACTTGAATCCATTTTGAACCCAAGAGCAAGTAGGTGCTCTGCTACCTCTGAGCCAGACACTGTTAGCAGTGCTGGTGTTACAGCTCTGTGAGCTCAGCCCCAGGCTGTTGGATCCACACAGTGCTGGTAACTAACAGCTCAAGAGCTTTAAGACAACTCCATATTGGAGAAAGAAAATGCAGGTAAAAATCAGTCACTAAAGAGCAAGTCCAATGAGAATCCCACCGCTTCCCAGCTCTAAGGTCACTTCCCAAGGCAAAGGGATGCAGGGGAGGAATCAATCCATGTCCTTGGCAAGGGAAGATACCCAGGGAGAGAGAATGTCAGGATGACACTGACTGGCAAGCTTCCAGGTGCCTTTCCCCAGCATATATAACATTATCTGCAGAGTAAAAAGCCCCCGATGAAGCTTCAACTCAAATGTCATTTCTGTTCAAAGGGGGAAGCGCGATGCCTGTCAGCGCCTCTGCCACACACCCGGCTGCCCAGCCAAGTTCAAGGCTCAGAAAAACCCACCCTGCATCAAACAGGCTGGATGGATTCATTGCAAATGCTGAGACTCGTTAGAGCGATCAGCAACCCCCAATCGCTGCCGTGACTGGGGAGGAAAGCGGAAATATTTAGGGCTTTCTAAGAATAAAAAGCAGAGCATCTGCAAAGGCAGACGTGCAACGGGCTGGGGGTGGGATGCAGAGAGAGGCGATGCAAACCTTTGGCAAGCGTTCCCCCAAGGAGGAAATCTCCTGGGACTCAGCAGATAGACAGAGGGATAGCTTAGGATGGACTGGGCAGCTGAAAATCCTTCCTGGTCTGCCTGGAGACAGTGAGACCTGGAGCACACTGGGGTTGCTTTCCTATAAACCCCAAAGCATTGAGAGGGATCTCGTAAGTGCAGTGGCAGGCAGCACAGGGCTCACAGAAGTGAAGCTCAGGAGTATCACAGGAGGGGCTGAAGAAGATCTTCTCAGCCAGCAAGGCTCTAACAGAGCACAGAGGAGCTGGCAAAGCCCTTCCCACACATACTCAGTATTGGCTCTCTGACCCATCCCACTCTCAGCTCTGGCTCCCACATCTGGGTGACTCCTGCTCAAGAAGCCGACCATGGTGTGAAAATCCATCATGGAGTTTGTGCTGTGGACACTTTCTGAGGGAAAGCCAAACTCTTCCCTTTCAGACCTGGGTGCTGGGGACATTGTACAGCCAGGGAATGTGAGCAAGGTCACACCAAGAACCTGCAGCAAAGCAGCAATGGCTGCAGGCAGAGCAGCATCCCCACAGAGATGCTCTTGCTACTCGCTGCTGGCAAGAGCCTCAGATCTATTCAGCGTTAAAAGGTTTCCAAAACTGAGCATACAGGCACCCTCTGTCTACAAAGCACAATGATCAGTGGATGATATGAAACCATCGGTGCTGGAAAAGACAAGGGGAAATTATTTAGGCAGCACAGTATCTTCGGAAAGCTGGAATGAAATCTCCTCCCAGCCCTTGCTGGCTTTGCTGGGCTCTGCTTTTGCTCAGGAGCTGCTTAAAGCCTCACAACTCTCACTGCATTCGTGGGTGTTGCTTAATGTTAAAAATGTTCATTCTAATCAAGCTGAAGGGAATAAAAGGCAGAGCACTGGAGGGAGGCATGAACCTGCACCCTGTGTCCCAGCCAGGACTAAGGAAGCTTTTGACACAGCAGCATATTCAGCTGAAGAAGTGAAAGAAGCTGAAGAATTCTCCCTTTAAAAAGTCCTAAAACTTGGAAAAACCAAATCTTCTCACAGGTGGGTTTGAGTCAGCTTGGCTGTGAGGGAAGCTGCTGAGGGGTTGCTTTTACCCAGGAGGTTTCTGTGAGTCAAGGCTGTGGCTCACTTGGGATACTCTGCTTCCAGGGCTGTGGGGAGCCAAGAGCATCTGCAGCTGGGGGCCCTTCACCAGCCCTGGGCCTCAGCTGCTCTTCAGCTTCCCAAAAGTCATTTGAAGCATCCAATTCCAAGGCCCAGCCCCATGTTTTGAAACCCCAGAGGTTTGCAATTGTGTCAGTTTGATGCCATTCTGCTACATCTGCTCAGAGCAAAGGGCAACCCATTCAGGATGAGCCAGGTTGCAGGGGGGGCCTGGGAGGAGGCTCCCAGCTTCCAGGACACTCACATCCATCCGAGAAAGCACTGGAGAGGGACAAGCTCCTGGGAGAAGGTTTGGTGCAGCTTTCACTGCAGCTCAAACGGGCTGTGGTTGCACATTGGGTAATTGTGTGTGCAAATCAGCCACTTTACATGGGCAATTACCCACCAGTGCTCTCAGTGTCTGGGCAGTGCAGCCCATTGCCAAGAGCTGCTCCTCAGGGCGAGAGCGATCAATACAGGCAGAGGGAATGGAAAAGCAACAGTCATCCCTGCTTCTCTCTTATTTTAGTTGGGGCTTTTTAAGAGTTGAAGGAACAGCAGTGCGGTAGGTGGCCAAGAAGGCCAATGGCATCCTGGTTTGTACCAGAAATAGTATGACCAGCTGGACCAGGGAAGTGATTCTGCCTCTGTACTCGGTGCTAGTGGGGCTGCACCTCAAGTATTGTGCTCAGTCTTGGGCCACTCGCTACAAGAAAGACCCTGAGGGGCTGGAGTGTGTCCAGAGATGGACACCAGAGCTGGGGAAGGGGCTGGAGCACAAGTGTGATGGGGAGCAGCAGAGGGAATGAATGGGGGTGTTCAGCTTGGAGAAGAGGAAGCTGAGGGGAGACATGAGCACTCTCTGCAACTCCCTGACAGGAGAGCGTAGCAAGGTAGGGGTCAGTCTCTTCTCCCCAGTATTGAATGATAGGACAAGAGAAAATAGGCTTAAGCTGCATCAGGGGAGGTTTAAATTGAAGATTAGAAAGAACTTTTTTTCCCTGAGGTGGTTGTCAGCCCCTGTCTCAGGGCTGCCCAGGGAGGTGGGGGAGTCCCCTGCCTGCCTGTGAAACAAATTGGCTCTGTGAGATGAAGGCCATGTGCTGAAAACTTCACCCAAAGCATCCAGCAGGAACCCTGCTCTGGCTGCTGCAACCACAGGATCAGCACTCCCCACTGAGATCAGTCTGCCAGCTTCACCCTTATCCCAGTTTCTGAGCTAAAGAGCTCTTCAGAAACCATCCAGGTTTAGTTGGAGCAGGGATGGAGCGGGGCACTGCAGCATTCCTTTCTCTCCTGTTACCTATGATCACAGCAAGGCTTCCTGCAGCATATTTCATCCCTGAAATTCAGCACTCAAAACCAGGAGGGAGCAAGACATCCTTAAGGGTTGTTTATGAAGGCTTCAGTGGAGCTAATTCTTTAATACAGCTTTCAACAGAGGGAAGGGGGGAAAAAAATAATAATAAACATTAGAAGCGTTCAGGAAGGAAAGAGAAAGAGAAGTGGTGTGTCTGTTTCTGAAGCAAGCAGCCTGCCAACCACCTCCAGCCCCAGCTCCTCTCAAATTGTAACCAAAATATTCCAGAAGTGTTTAAGTTTCCTACAAAGCCTTTTAAGAGGTCTGGTATCATTACAACGAGCAAAGAACAAAACAGGACTCCACAGATTTGGCCAAACAACTGACTGAGCCCAGAGTAACAACAGACCCACACAACTCAGACAGGGGATGATGTAGAGCCCAGCTCAAGGGGAGCAGAAATACAGGCATGGATCCAGAGCCCTGCTCAACCCATGGCTAGAGAAGGCAGAGAAGAGCCCTGTAAGTCCTTACAGCACCAAATTATCCCCTGATTTAAAGCTTCAGTCCTGGGAAAACAATTAACCAGTGTGTTTTTTCACTGGTTTGGGGTGGGTTTTATATTTATGGGGGTGGTTGAAAGCACAATTCAAACCACAGCGATGCAGAGGTTCAGGGAAGTCCTTAACTGACCTAAGTCAAAACAAACTGACATCCTGCAAGCCAGTGGGACTACAGCAAAGCTGCTGGGGATGAGGATGGCCCCAGTTGAGGAGCAGGTAGAGCTCAGTCTGTGGCTACCCCCTTCCCACAGACTGATGGGAGAAGCGGTCGCTGTGCCCTACCTGGAGAAGAGGGAGACAGAATGGGTGCTGGATCCCAGACAGGCCAGGGAAGTCAGGGCACATCTCCATCCCACAGCCCCAGCTCACCAGCCTGAGCCTCAGCCAGCATTAAACTGTAAAGGCTTCTGCATATTTCTGGCTGTAAACAAGCGCTCATCCTCAATCCACCTGCGCCTGGCGCTGGGAGAGGTCACAATCATCTTGAGCCGTCTTTAGAGGCCAAGAGCTGCCGCGCGACGCCTGTTAACCTTCAAGTGTTCCCTTACAAACAAACTCCCCAAATCCTCTCCTTCAAAATAACACAACATAATTATGCCATTTATCACTTTTTTTTTTCCTCTCCCCTTCCCTTTTCCTCACGCAGCTCCGTAACCCACAGCTAGAGCCACGTCTCACTAGGCTTGAGTTTTGATAGTACAGCACTATCCTCATCTCCAGCAAGTTTCACTGTAATTACAGAGATGTGTTGCAGACATTACACACTCCACAATTAGCACTAATTGCATTACATTGTCACAAAGAAGTCATTTGCTCTCTGTGAGCTCGTGAGATCGGTCTGGACAGTTTAAAAGAGCTGAGAAGTTCTTAACGGCACATGGAAGTGGCCATCAGCACAGCAGGAGCCAGCACAGCACTCGAGCAGCTCTCCCAGCTCTCTGCAAGCTACAAATTTAGGGCAAACAGACACAAAAAAAAACCCATTTCTCTGCAACGTTAACCTCTGTCAGGCCCAGAAACTTCTCAAGGATCAAAAAGGATGAAGGGGTTGTTTTTTTGGCAGCCTGTCCTAGACTGGTGGTGGGTGGGAAGGGTTGCTGTAGATGGTGTGCACGTGGGGCTGTATCACACATGCCATGTCTCCCTGACATGACATGCCTTCTTCACCCAATGTCCTGCATACAGGGTTTGCTGCTTCTCCTCTCCCCCTGCCATCACCTTCTGCAGCCCATAGAAAGGGAAGCAGCACAGAAAACAGGAGAGCAGGAGCCCAGGGACCTACAGGTGCTGGGAAGCCCACGCTGTCCTGCTTCCCTCCTCCCATGGCTTACACAAAAAGGAGAGGAAAGAGGTGGGAAAGCAGAAACTGAGCTGTTTCCTGTGGTCACCAGGGCCACATTGGGGTCTCTTCCTCATGTCTCTCTTCTTCCTCAGGGGAGTCACCTGTCACCAAGGTGTTGTCGCTGCTTGAGGCACAGCAAACCCAACCCAGGTAAACAGCCCAGCTGGGAGAGTCTCTTGCTCCTTTCCAGGAAAACCCAGTAAATTTGATCTCTAGCTCTATCAAAATAAGAAACCAGAAAACTCAGCTTTCCCAAAGGTCTTTGGGCTCTTGGAGCAGGGAGGGGAGACAAGGGCCGGCAAGTGATTCATGTGTCAAAGAAACTGAGCTCACTGGCCAGAGTCCAGGGACTTTTCATGTGGATTTCCAACCTTTGCCAGGAGACTCTCGGGTGCTGGAAGAGCCTTTAATTCAAACCAGGTGCCTCTGTTAACAAAAACACTCCAAAAGGCAAACTTGGTCACTCTCCCTCCAAAAAAAAAGTATAATAATGAGGGCAATCATGCACATTTCAGTGAACTATCCTCCCTGGAACACTGCTCTGTGCTCCCAACTGCTTGCTCCCACTCCACTGCCACCTCGTCCGATGGAAGTCAAACACTGGCAGAGCTGGAGAGAAAAGGGCTGAGCTCAGCGCCAGGAAAGGAGCCCCAGGGCACAGGCTGGCCAAAACCTAAAGCAAACAGCTTTTGTTGCCCTTCTCTATTCGTGAGTTGAGCATCAGCTGTCCTGCAAGCTATGGAGGGCACCAGTGATCCCCACTGCAGATGCAGGATGGACAACCAAAGCCCAGGAACCCCCCACCTTCACCACCGCAAATCTTCCACTCCTCCAAACCCACCACTCACCAAGTGATGCCACAAATGACAACAGAAGCACAAGGAGAGGGGAATCTGCCACGCTGGGCTTACCCTGCGATGACAATGAAGAAGTCCAGGCGGTTCCACGTGTCTCCCAAGTAACATTTCTTCCCAAAAATCCCCAGTGCAATCATCTTGACGATCATTTCCACGGCAAAGAAGGCAAAGATGAAATCATCGAAGCTCTGCAAGAGAAAGGAAGGGAGGAGGGATGTTCCTGCATTACTGAACACTCGCCCTGGGGGAGGGAATTAAAGACCTGAGTACAACAAGGTCTTCACTTGCACCATCAAGAGCTAAAATTCCTGAGCAGAGGCAGCATCGAGAGCAGTCCTGTATTTCACATCTGCCCAGATTGACCAACAGAACCCATGGTGCTGGGGTAAAGGGACAAGCATATTTAGGGTTCTGCTCTCACTGTAAACTAGAGGGTTAACTCTCTCCAAGCCTCCCAGCAAGGCTGGGCTATGCTGGGGCCAACACAACCTAGCAGGGACTTTGCCTGGTGACATCACACACTCACATCTGAACACCAAAAATCAGCTTTTCTGAAGGGCTGGTGGCACAGACAGGATCCAGCCATTCGGGGCATGAGGCCACCTCCATCAGCATGACTGGAGCCAGCTCTGCCACAGCCTAAGCCTTCCCACTCCCCTTCAACCCAGGGCCACCATCAAGCTCAAAGCAGTGGCTGAGCTGCTGTACCTGGAGGATCCTGCAGCGCGGCGAGTCGCAGGCGATGTCCTCGCAGGGGTGGAACATGCCCAAGGTCACGCAGTTGAGGAGGATCACCAGCATGCTCACCCTCTCAAACCACCTGCAAACCCCTCGTCAAGGAAACAACAGATCCAAAAGCACCCCCCCCCCCCCCCCNCCCCCCCCCCCCCCCCCCCCAAAAAAAAAGGTTATTCTGGTCTTTGAGACACCAGCTTCTCTGGGTTGGACTTGCTTTGGTTTTGGGTGGAAAAGCCTGACCTGCTGTTTGGGTATGAGCATGGCAAACCGGCAGCGTGTTCTCCCCACGGTGACATCAGCAGCAACAGCTCATGTGCAAACCACCGTGAAATGGAAGTTGCTGAGTGCTGATGTGATGGATTAAAAAATTAAATTAAATGAATGATATCAACTTTTAGGAAACAGGAAAAAAAAAACACCCCACACTGTTAATTTCCTCTCCTGGCAGTTCATGGAAAAGCACTTTAACAACATTACAATTTTCTATTAACCATGTCACAGCTTATCCCAGGGGCGTTTCCCTAAAGTCACTGCTTGAACTTTTCATTCCCAGTACAAATTAAGATTGTCAAAACCATAAACCAACTGCCTAAAAGCCTTTAAGACTGCAAGGGCCAGCAGAGCCCATCCTCTAGCCTGGCTGCTGCCTCTTAGAGCAATTTTAAAGAGTGGAGCTGTCAGGACAGACTTTGGATGTTAATTTAGGGGCAGAATAAATTGTGCTGCTGCACCAAATCCTCATGGGGATTGGTTCAAACCGGGTTGATGATTTTTTTTGCATCCTTCTAAGGGTTATCTTCCAGCCTGGCCCACACAACAGCCATCATCTAGAGTCTTAGGTCCACTTCTGGGCTCCTCAGCTCAAGAGAGACAGGGAACTGTTGAAGAGAGGCCAGCAAAAGCTATCAAGACTATCAGGAGACTGGATCACCTTTCTTATGAGGAAAGGCTGCAGGAACTAGGGTTGTTTAACCTGAAGAAGAGAAGATTTAGGGGAGACCACATCCGCACTTGTAAGTACCTAAAAGGTGGGTGTCAGGAGGATGGGGTGACACTTTCTTCTGTAGTGCTCAGTGACAGGACAAGGGGTAAAATGGGCATAAGCTGGAATACAAAAAGTCCCACTTAAACATAAGGGAAAACTCCTTTCTTGTGAGGGTGAGGGAGCCCAGGCTGCCCAGGGAGGGTGTGGAGGCTCCTTGGGAGGTTTCCAAACTCACTTGGACACATTCCTGTGCGCCCTGATCAAGAAGAACCTGCTTTAGCAGGGGGTTGGGCTGGATGAGCTCTAGAGGTCCCTTCCAACCCCCACCATTCTGTCATTCTATGACCTGCAGACAGTGGGGGCCACACTCCTGCCTGGGTACAGGCAGCAGCTTCCAGGCTGTAGGAAAATAAGCACAACCCTTGTCAGACAAGAGCTTTCGCTACAACACGGCAGCGGGTGGTGTTTGGGAGCCTGTGCTGTAGTGTTATCTGGCTGGGGAAGAAGAAGGTGAGGATGAATCAGAAGGTGTCCCCACTGGGCATGCGGGGCTGGAGCTGGCAGCTCCTGCCACCCATCCTGGGCAAATTGCTGGGAAATCACATGGGGCTGAGTCACAGCTTGGTCCTTAGTAATCTGGATCTTTTATTTGGAAGAAATGTTTACAAGCTATGGGGACAGACATTCCAACTGTCAGGTTGGGGCTACGGGCTGCAACATTTAGCCCAAATACAGTCTGGTGGGGACAGGCAGGGACAGCAGCTGGAGCAGGGCGTAGCAGCTGTGGGGGAACCCACTGGTGTTCCCCAGCTTGGGGGGCTGGAAGCATCCCTCTGCAGAGCCAAGAGGAACTGCAAAGTCCTCAGGAACACAAAGAATTAGAAAACAAACCTGTAAGACTCTGAATGGGTGCCAGGAGTGTGTGTCTGCAAGGGCTGGGAGAGAGATACAGCAGAGAAGGGAGGACGATCAAGAGTAGTCTGTTTGGTTGGGTCAACACCTGCAGAGACAGAGGAATGCTTCCCCAGACAGGCAAAGCTTCATGCAAATTGCTTCGTGCAAATTCTTTTGTGGTGGTGAAGAAGCCCCTGCACTGAGCCCTGCTCTGCTCCACGGGCTCTGTCTCAGCTGGGCATGGGAGCTGGGTGATGTTTTTGCCATGGTGGGAGGCTGCCTGGTGCTGGCTGGGGAGAAGGGAGCGGAGATGAGCACACAACCACGCTGTGCATCTGCTTGGAGCTCCTCTGATCTCATCTCCTCCCTCTCCCAGACCTAGATCGTTCCCAATGCTTGCCCAGGGCAGCTCCTCACAGCCCCATGAGCAGCACAAAGGGCCGAGCAGTGGCTGCAATGGGAGCAACAGCATAGGACAGCACCCTCTGTCCTCCTTTGGCACACCACAGACAGCAGAGCTGTGAGTACTCCTTGATACTCATTAGTATACCAGTACCAATGGTTAATTGCAAGCCAGGAGGGCAATCAGGAGAGTGAAGCCCCCCCTGAGAGCCCCACGGAGTGCAAGGTACAGCCAGGGGGGAGAAATGGAGACCAGCACCAGAACTACCCTCACCTGCCTGTAACATCCCACTGCTCAGAGCCCTGGTATCCCCAAGCCTTGGCACAGGGGGTCCATGCCCCTAGCCCAGGGCTGGTCCTGCTCTCCCACCCCACACTCCCCACCCCTAACTCTGTAGCCTGAAAACAGCCTGGGGAAGGAAGGGGTGGGGGGGGGAGTGGAGGGAGGTGGACCCAGGGTGCAGGAGGAGATTTTATTTGCTGATGGCAGGTTTTTTTCCCCAGCTTTAACCGCAGACCCACTTATCAGCACATCGCTCCCTCAAGCAAATACATTTCAGTCCAATATAACACTTCATCCTGATTAAATATTCCCAGGACAGAGGCCCCGCGGTGCCCAGGGCAGTATGTTAATGTGCAGCTGATAGATCAGAAGGTTGGGGGGAAGCTCTCTTATGGGTTTTTTTTGCTCTTTTTTTTTTTCCAGCTGAATGAAACTTCAAGCTCTTTCTTCTGCTAATGGGATTTTCAGAGGCACACAAAGTGCTGATGGCGATGGCTTTGTACCGACCCTCCTTTGAGCTGAGAGGCTGACAAAAGGAAACTCTTCAATTAGTAAAAGCAGAAGAAGGTGCTTTATGGAATGTTGCTCACTGCAGGGACGTGGGCAGCAAAGGGGCTTTGGGAAGCACCAACAACTGTGTTGGTCCTCATCCAGCAGCTAAGGTGAGGAAGAGGGAGCAAATGCTGGGGGCAAGGGGCAGTGGTGGCACTGGCATTGCCTCTCACCCCAGTGCTGAGCTGAGCCCAAGGTCCATGAGATAAATATTTAGCAGGAGTGGGGCTGGCCTGAGAGGGGGACACGAGGTAATGTAACGGGGTTGATGTGCGCACAGCAGGTAATCACTCAGCCACTCCATCCCACAGAGGCTCTGCTTTTCAGGGCCACCCGCTCACTCCAGCTTATTCTTAAAAATCCACACTTCTCCCATCAACTAGGTCAAGACAGACAGCTGAAAAGCTCACACATTCTTCCCAATTAAAAGGATCTGCTTCTGCCACACAGAGATATCCAGTAGCACTTCTGTTGGAACCTCTTAAAATTCATAAGATAAAAAGCACCAATAAAAAAAAAAAAAGAGGAAAGAAGTCACTCACTTGTTATGAACAGGAGCCTTTGCAGAGAGCAGGAGCCCTCAGCCCCCTTCCCACCACAAAAGCAATCCCTGTGCTACCTGCCTGTGCTCCGCAGAGCCTGACCTTCCCTAATTAAGAGGCAAGAGCCCCAGATTCAATTAGCCAGCGCTACCCAGCTTAATGTAATCAGAAGAGAAAGATATTGTATTATGCTCTCTATGATTTGGTTGCAGAAGTTTGGATCAAATTCATCAGCAAGTGAATTAAATGGGAAGCTGTTGCTCGAGGGCAGCAGCAACCAAGAGGACGGCGGGCACGATGCTTGGGCCACAGATGCTCAGGCTCTCTGCCAACCAGAGCACACAACACACTGCTCCCAGTGTCCTCTTTGGCTTGGAAAGGGCAAGAGTGGGAAACACCAGCATTATCTGCTCCCAGGGATGGTGGTGCCTTCTCCCCAGAAGCACAGACAGGGACTGCAAGCTTGAACCCTGGGATAAAACCCAACCATAGAAACGCACTGAACTGCCTGGATCCAGCCAGGTGATACCTCAGCTCCTCTCTACTGCCTGTTTTGGGGCAGGGAGAGGTCCTTCAGATTCATAGGCCACGACCATGGCCACACTCAGGTCCCTCATCACCTCCCACAGTCATTTCTCTTGTGCCAGGCAAAGCCTCTGCTCGCTGGGACAGTGGTTGGGATTTGACAAATGTGCAGCCAGTGCTGGCAAGGCCTGGAAATTTTTTTGCAAATGGGATGTGCAAATTGGGTTGAAATGACAGCCTGCCCCTGCAGTGTCACCAAGTCCCACCAGCTTAGGAGTGACACTGGGATAAGCTGCAGACGTTAATGAGAGCGGAGTTTTTGACTTCATTCATATCATCAATTCCAGAAATAGCCCCTTTGACAGGAGCATAATGGGACTGCCAGGGTCTGGCCTTTGGGGGTGGGGGGGGGGAATGGGGGTGGGGCGGGAGAAGGCAAGGACTAGAATCCTAAAACATTAATTCAGGCCATTTGCAAGGGAAGTTAAAAGTCCTCAGAACTAATCTGCCTCACAGATGGAAATACTAACCCTTGCCCAGCTTCACCTCCAACTGCATCAGGCCAAGGGGAAAAAGATCTTTATGTCATGCCCAGTTGAAAGGTCACAGGATTCCCATCACAACCCTGGATATTTAACTAGATGGGTTTTTTTCCCACACCATATTCCTTTGAAAGCAAACCCAGCACCCATCTTTTGCTTTTAGCATCTCTTTGGATGCTGCATGCCAGATGTGCTCTCAGAGCATCCTTCCCTGCTGAATCCTCTTGCCTGGCTTACAGCTGAGCCCTGGCAGAGATCAGCCCTGCTAATGATCCTGCCATGGTCTATACCCCACAGGTTTGCCCTCCCAGGTGCTTTTGAAGATGTGGTACCTGCCCTCCCATCCAATGAAGGCAAGAACATGAAGAAGCAGGAAGAATGCAGCAGGTTTACAGCCCTTCCCGCAGCATCGCGGCACCAGCAAAGCTGCTTTGTCCTGGCAAGGTGAGTGACCTGCTGTGGGCACACGTCACATAGGATGGAGCAACACACACATCTCCTGCCCGTGGGGATCTGTGCCAGGCAAGCCCAGTCACCAGGGCATTCCTGGAAAGCAAAGCCCAGAGTCACTTCTCCACTGGGGATGCAGCAAAGAGGTTTAAAAATTCAAACACTGCTCAGACAGCATTTCCAGCCAGTGACTGATGCCTGCCCCATCCCAGATCACTGCATCTGCCAGCCCAAGGACACACTACTGGGAGCTGCCATGACCCCCTTGAGCCTGGCATATCCCCAGCTGTGGGCTCTGAGCTGGCAGAAAGGAGGGCAGGGAGCATCCCTGCCTCATCACTGCACTGTAGCTCTTCAAAACCGCTTCCCTGACAGCACAAACAGACCCAGGAGATTATCTTAATTCATGCAGCTTCACAATTAAACCTGGGAAACCAAAACAGGGCAAATATTCATGCCAGTGTTTTTGGAAATTTCATCTCTCATTTATTTGCTCTTGCAGATGTTGAAGGGGATGCACCAGCAGCTCCTTCTCTCTGCCACGAAACAAACACACTTCGCTCCCATCCACAGGGCAGCAGCCAAGCAACAGTCCCCAAAACGCACAACAACGACTGTAAAACCCCGAAGTAGAGGGGGAAAGGGGTTTGGGAGAACTAATCACCTTATCATTTCCCTACCAAAGAGCAGGAGATGCTGCTCTCCTCTGCCTTGGAAACGCAGCCACCTCCCAGGAGGGATGGAGGATTTGCTCAGCAGCTCTGAGGAACCCTGCTCAGCTACCCAGGTGATGAACTGAAGAATGATGCTGATACTTAGAGGGGGATGAAGCTTGATTAAAAAACAAAGAGATGTTTTGTCAAAAATCCTGGTGAGGTTCTTGTTTGCCTTCACTGTTTTGGAATTGTTTCCTCATAACCTTTTAGATTTGTACTTTAAGGGTTTGGGATTTTTGTTCCAGAAACCAAAAGAGTTTAAATTCTTATTGCTTAAAGAGAAGGGAGGGGGGGAAAAAAGAAGATAAAAAAAATCCTGCAAGCTGAGTGTCTTGCATAATCTCCAAACTTCAGGAGCTGGAGCTTTTAAGAAAAGCCCTAAATATTGCTTGCAATTAACTCCTGAGCTGGGAGCAGGGAGGGTTTGGCTGCTGGCAGCTCAGCCTTGGGAGCAGTATCTGTAGGGATGGGTGCTTTAAAAAACTAAACTGAAACAAAACATCAAGCAAGAGCACTTCAGAATTTATTCTGACTTTTCATCACTCCTGAGATGGAGCAAGGAGGGATCTCCTACCTGTCCCTGAATCGCACAACAGGGATTGGAAAATCAGCCCAGAAAAGGGACTCAAGAAAAGGGCAGGGCCCACACATGACCTACAGCCTCTGGTGAGTGGGACAGGTCAGGGTGGGAGCCCCATGGGGCTAGAGTTACCCAGGGATTTTATCAAACACTGGACCCCAACCCTCACTGCCCTGCATTGTCCCAAGGGAAGAGGAGAAGGGAGAAGTGGGTGAAGCCTCATTCACCCAGAGCAAGCCCAGCTGAAGCTCCAGCTCCCCTCAACCTTCCTCTCCCACTGGATTAGCCCCTTCTGCTGCCATCTGAGCAGCTCAGGGATGAGCTCTCCTCCCATTTACCCCACTAAAGAGGAGTGAAGAGGTGGAAATGTGCCCTGGCACACACACCCCCATCCTTCTCCTGGACCTGTCCCGTGCAGCTCCCAGCTCAGCCATCACCTCCCCTGACAGAGCCCTGGGGATGTGCTCACGTGTGGCATTAGTGTTGTTGTGAGCAGTGAAATCCTTCCTAATGGAATCTTCCTCTTCAGGAGAGACCTGGGGCTACCAGTTAAAACACATTAAATATGCCAAAGCTCTTGCTGGTTGCTCAGTAATGTATTTCAGACCTTTTCTCCCACCACACCTTACCCAGTGCACAGTGGCCAGACACTTAACCCCCAAATACATAGATTTTTAAACTCACTTACTGTAAACTTCATAGTGCCTACCCTTAAATCTTCCCTTGAGCATCTGCAAGAGAAAATAAACTAGAGATGAGATTTCCAACCAGCAGAAGAGTCTTGGGACATGCCCACAACAACCCCCAACACTGTCACCCCTCTTGTGATGTGCAGCCTCAGCTGTGCTCTGGGACAGGGGAAAAGCCACAGAAACCAAAGTCAGTGCTGCAACATGGGCAGGTGCATCTGCTCATGCAGAAAGGCACCTCGTGCAGAGTTGCCAGAGGCCTCTCTCACTGAAAGACTCAGGATATTTAGGATGCTCCTAAGTTCCTGCCATCCCTGATCCAGCTTGCTGCATCACTCAAGACAAAAGCTCTTATGCAAGGCTTCCGAAACAAGTTGCACTGAGATCTTTGTAACATCCTACACCGACACATAGTTGGGGTATGTCACATATTTGTCTTATTTTGTTCCTTCTTTGTCCTTTTTTTAGTCTCCTTCTACTTTTTCCCCCTTGGAAGTACGCTGGTTCCCATGGCAACAGTGATGTTATGGGTATGGACAGAGCTTCAGTGACGTCCACAAGTTCAGTATAAAAGCAGATTTATGTAACAGTTGGTGAAATGAAGGAATTGAAGGGATGGCTCTGTGGGGCCACACATGTGGCATTGGTGCTGCCACACCAGAGATGCTGCACTAGTCAGGAGAGTTCACACCAACGTGGGAAAGAAAGACAGAGCAGGGCAGAGAGGAGGAGGTCCCAGATGCTTGGGAAAGTGGATCAGGATAAAACTGGCCCTGAACAGATATACCAATATTTTTTAATAACTGTATTTATATATTCATCTATTTCCTTGGAGAACATCTCTCTCCCTTTGCTGCTGGAGCAGAGAGTACACAAGAGCAACTGTACTGACCCTGGGCACAGAAAACCTGCTCCCTGCACTCACCTGGGAGCTGCAGGATCCTTGCTGCTGCCCCAGCCACCATCCAGGATCAAGCAGTGCCTGCCCCAGCCCTGGCAGCCAGTGCCTGGCTCCACTGCCAGGGAAGGAGATCCCCTCCCAGGCAGACCCCCCCGAACGGGGAGGGAAGCATCTCCAGGAGGCTCCTGCAGGCTTCAAAACCTGAGCAAAACAGACACATTTCCTCTTTTTCGCCAGCCTGTGATTTCAGTCCCTTCCCAGGGCAGCACACAGATGGAGGGGATGTCTCTCCTCCTCCTCCATCAGTCCCCAAGGAGGAAGCCCAAACAGCTTCCAAAATGAGACACTGCTGTGCCCAGAGACATGCCCCCTCAAACCCCCCTCTCTCCCCTCAGAGGCTTGGCTGGCAGGCACAGCACCATGTGGAGCAAACACCCTCCCCCCAAAAAAAAAATCAATGTGTTAATAAAGCCTGGGAAGTGACAGGCTGATTCCAGCCCTGCTCCATCCCGGGGACCTGCTGGCAAGAACCAGCCTGTGCTAACTGTCCTGGCAGCTCCTCTGCTTCCCTTACCATCCCCAACATGCTCTGGGAAGCCTTGACAGACTCTAATCCCATTAACACTGGGTTAACCCCTCTTGGCCAGCAAAACTCTGGCCCCATCTCCGCAGAGGCAAAATATTCCCTGTGGACTTCAAACATCCCCTGTGAGCATCAGCACCTCACCCTGTGCAGGTCACAGCAGACCTGCACCTCCACCTCCCCCGGGGGGACCACTCTCTCCACCCTCAGCCTCATCTCACTGAGGGGATGCAGCCCCTCAAAGCCCCCCCCAGCCTCCAGCATGAGCTCGAACTCAATCCCAGCCTATTACACATCCAGCAGGCAAGTCCATGAAAGATTCATCCGGGACAGGGGGTGTCAGCAGCTGCAGCATGAGCCGGGACAGCTCTGCAGGGTTAAGAGCAGCTGCTGGTTAATTCAGCACTTCTCAAACCGCCCGAACAACAGGCAGGATGGCTCCGGGGCCACGGGAACCTAAGGAGGACCACAAAACCCAACGAGGCGGCAATTGCAGCCCCTTCTAGCGTTCGCCACAGGGATCCCGGCTGCAGCTGGAGCTGGGCAGAGGAGAGGGAATTCCCTCTGCTTGACTGAGGGCCAGGGGAAACCTCGGCAGGAAAAGCTGTTAGCGAGGAGCTGGGATGCGAGGAAGCTAAACAAATCAGCTCCATCTCCATCCGAGACGCATGACCGCATCTCCACCCCCCGCGCCCCTCCCGCAGCACATCCCGGTCCATCTGCAGACAGCGGCTGAGGGATGCTCGAGGGCGGGATTGGAGAGCCGGGGAAATGGGGGCACAGGGCAGGAGAGGTGCACCAGAGCGAATCCTCCTGCAGCCGAAGATCACCCCAGCCTGCAGCAGCAGAGAGGGAATCTCAGCCTGCAGCACAGCTCATCCCTCTCTGGGCAGATTTCACAGCTGTCAGAACCCACAAAACCGTTCTGCAAACAGGCAAGCAGGTACAGGGCTATTTCAAAACACCCTTCCCTCTGTCTTCTTGCATCAAGCAGTGAAATGTGTTCACCATGCTTTGGCAAACACATTCCAAGAAGCATTCAGGCAGGCTCTGGGTTTTGCCCATGCGCACTCGACAAACAGGCAGAGGAAAAGGAGAGAAATGGGGGCAGATGCGGTGTGAGCCGAGACTGCATCAGCTCTGGGATGAGCTGAAAGCAACTGTCTCTCAGCCACATCTGGGCCTTCCTCGTTCCCAGCCCAGTACTTTAATTCCAGAATGCCAGAAGCTTAAAGCCCCTGAGGACACCTGGCCAAGCCATGCAAAAAAAAAAGCTCAGAGGACAAATGCAAGGACAAACTCAGCATCATATTAACCCTACGGACTGAGAGAGGGCAGAAGGGCTGGAGGGACCAGCATCACAGTTTCCAAGATGTGCAACAGCCTCCTTTGGGGCAAACCCTTCTCAGAGCTTTGGAGGATCAGCAGGATCCATGCTCCCTGCCAGACAACTAAGCCCTTTCCACTTCACAGTTTGCATAAGCCAACACTGGGTACAATTTTCCATGCAAAGCTTTGCTGAAGAAACACAGCTTTAGGGCAACTCAAGGTAGCCACAACATTTCGTGAGTGTTTTCTGACCTGGCTTCAAGCTGAAGAACTTAAAAAAAAAAAAAAAGAGAGAGAAATTGATTATAAAATCCTGTTTACAAAGTCTGAATACGATGCTGATTTTCCAACTGGCCTGCTTCAATACCTCAGAAACAGAGCCAACATTTCCTTTCTAAAAATACATCCACGTAATATATAGTACTTTGTTGCAGGTTAAGTGCTTAATTAGACAGGAACCATCTCACATGCTTCAGATTTTAAAGCCTACAATAAAAATAAAAGCAGAAAACTAGTGGTTTTCGGTGTAAACAGATCAACACTTTCCCAGCAGGGATGAGCATTAAGGTCATTTTGAAGTTGGGCAAATGGAAGTCAAGGCCACTCCAGCCCTCAACCCACAGACTTTTTCCCCCACATGGAAGAGGTTGCTCCTGCCTGTGGCATGTAGGGAAAGAGCCAGTTCATGACTGCTGTGAGTGATGCTCGAAGGGAATATCTCTGGGAGATGCTCAAGCCATGAGCTGTGCCTGTGCTGTGGCACCTGACTCAGCTCGAGGTGTCTACAAGTCCTGTCGGCGGCAGGAGCTGAAGCATCTTGACACCACGTCAAAATCCCACAGAGACTAAATGTGATGAGAAGCCATCACAGGCACAGGGTTTATGTGGAACAACAGAGTGCAGAGTCTGCCCAGGGTTGAGGCATCATGGGGAGAGGGAGGTAGAACAGGCTGGGGGGCTCAGGCAAAGCTTGCTGCCTGGTGCCTGCCCAAATACTGGGTCTAATTGCTCCCTGTATGCAAATTCATGGCTGGGAACTCATGATTAGCAGCTCACTGGCAGGGGAGGAGGAGGCAGGTGGCAGAGGGAAGAAGAGGCAGGAAGATAAGGTAAGAACAGTGCTCAGTACACCCTGCTGCAGAGCTGAGTTATGCTGTGGCACTTGTATGGACATGGTAGGGGATGCCACCCCAAAACACCTGCCAGCTTCCCTGAGCTGGGCACAGACATGTCCTCCTACACATGTCACATCCCATTGCATGCTGCTACTGCCTAAAACACCAAAGGTAGAGATGGAAAGATGCACAATCCTAAGAGGCAGGCAGGGGCTCTACATTGAAGACCCATGTGCTGAGGACTTGCAGACAGATTTACCCCTCCCTGCCACCAGCTGGGATCTGGATGGTCACAACTCAAGTGAGAGTCTATTAAACATAAAACATCCCATTTAATTAGTGTCAGGCTTCATCAGCAGCTGACAAAAGGCAGGAGGCTCAGTGTGGATGGCATCTCACCCATGATGCCTCAGAGAGGCTCTGAGCCGTGCACTCCTGAGCCAGCAGCACCAACCGTGGGATGCCACTGGAGCCAAACCTCTATGCAGGGAGAGTGGGAACTGAGCCACTGCCATCTTCTAATGTCTATCACCGGTGTCACAACCTGGCATTTTAAATGGATTTGTCATGCTCTTTCATTCTGGCAGGCTAAACCCTGGAGGGTGCTGGGCCCTGAGAGTTGTTCACTGTCAGAGAGAAACCAGGCAGTGAGACCCCAATAGCCACAGAGGATCCATTTCCACATCCCTTCCAAATTTCATCTTCGTTGAAATGAGAGAAGGGAACAAGATCAGTTTGAGCCCGTTTGGGAAACTGCTACTTTGAAGGTCTGGGTCCTGCTGCAAGCCCTGCCGAGGGGCTGGATGCTTTTGGAGCAGGTGACCTGACCCTCACCACCAGAGACCACGAGGCTGGGACAGAGATGGGAAACGCTCTCGTGCTCAGTCCCTGGTAAGCAGCTCTCCATCCTTTCCTCTCCAAAACTTTGTTAGACCAAATCCAGCCCTGGCAGCAAGGTGAAGCCAGATCCCATGGCCAGATCCAGCCCTGCACACTGCTGTGTCCTGGCATAGCTCCAGCTGCTCTGGAAAAGCCTTTGCCAGAGGATTTGGCCACTTCAGAAGCCTTATACCAAACAATTTCCAATGCTTCTGACCTCTCCAAAAGCTTCATGAAAAATGCCCTGAAACCCCCTGGTTCCCAATCTCCTGCCCATCATCCCATCCTTCCTCACTTTGGCTTGGGAAAAGCAACAAAGGCAACCTCTGGCAACCCAAAATACCCTCAGAGTTGTTCAGTCCCATTCCATCACCAACTCACTGGGAACCTGTGGTCAGCACTGCTTGCTGCAGAGCTCTCAGTGGGGACACACCAACCCGCAACCAGTTTCAAAGTCACAGAGAGTTCTGATATCCAGCCATCCTCCACACCACCAATTATAGGTTCAGGGTGCAAAACTCAGCTCCAACCACCCACAAGGCTCACCAGGCAGGAGAGAGGAGCCAGTACAAAGCCAGCCCTTGGGTTTGGCACACCAGAAACACGATGGTCATTCCCAAGATCCAGGTTTGCACTCAAAACTCAGATTTTGCAGTATTTGTTTTATCTTTTGCCCCCTTCCCTGGATGTGACTCATCCTCAGGCAGCACCTCCAAGCCAGTACACTGACTGCTCCTGATGAGCTGCTATTGATTTACTCCATGTGCAGACAAGCTTATTGGGGAATAAGGGCGCCTTCTTCCCGTTCCAGGATCCGCGTGTCTGCGCACATGGAGTTAATTAAGGGTGAGCTCCGTGCAAGAGGCAAACCCTCATCAAGTCCCAGCACCTAACAAAGGCAGGCAGCCCATCATAGCCTGGCCTCAGCATCTTCCACATCCTCCCCTTATTCCCAGAGCCTAAGGGATGCTCAGTGGGTGCAACCAGAGAGGTGAGGTTGAGGAGCTGTGTTCAGGGATGCATCCTGCACCCCTGCACTGCTCCTCTAACCTGGACCCCCTCAAAGGCTTTCAAAGTGCAGCTGCTCCCTGCCAGCACTGTGCTCCAGCAGGAGGCTGTAACAGGAGCAAAGCAGGCTTTAAAAATTCATGTGGAACAAAAGAATTTCCACAAAATAAAAATTGCAGTTTCTTTTCCATTAATAACATATTACAGCCTCACTAAAGAGGCTGCAGGCTCCAGCTCTTGCCCTTCTCTGTCCTGTCTCCCCCCTCCATCACAGCCTCACCGGCCCCTCGTGCTTCCCCTTGCACTTTGTGCTGCTGTTATCTGTGGTGAAAGCTCTGTGAAATGGCCAAGAAGCCTCCAACCTCCCCACCTCAGCCCATGGCTGGGAACTCTCTCCCATCCCATGCGAGTTCCTCATTTGCCCTCTAATGCAAAATGGATGTTTGAATTCGAACTAATAAAGCAAAAAGCAAGAAAGAAGCCGAAAATAAAGCCATCAGACACAGGACTGATCCGTGTTTGTCTTCTTCCTAATTCCATTATTGCTTTGAAACGAGCTCTAGATATTCCTGCTCCCTCATTAGCGGCTGCTCTGCTTTCCCTCCGACCCCCCGAGGCTGGACCCTAATGAATCCTGCAGCCAGAAAAAGGAGGTTTTAACCACAACAGCAACAATGCAGACAAGCAACTCGGATTAAAGCCTCTCACTCTGCTAACATTTAGCTTTTCACCAAGCCTGCAAAGAGACAAGATCCTTGGGCCAAGGAGAAGAGGTGCAGAAGCACGGAGCATAGCGGGACACATGGATGCTTTCAGGCACTCACAATCCATTTACACCTCATAAAATTCTCATTGCTTTTGCCTGGAACAAGTGCAGTGACCGCACCAACCCTGATTAAAAATGCCAGAACGTTCTGCAGCCCTGGGCTGGAGGGTGGCTGCCCCAGCACAGCACGGGGCCAGCATGCTCTGGGAGCCCTTGATGCTCAGGAGGGAAGTGCTCCCTTGCAACTGAGGGGTTGTCAAATGCCTGGCTTTATGGTACAGGAGAGATTTGGGGGTGATTTTGGTCTCCTCTGCAACAGTGCAAGGTGCAATCAAACCCAGTCTCTCAGGGCTCTGTCCTTTCTCATATCCACACTCTTCTTACTGAGTGCTCAGATGCAGAAAAATAGTCCTGGGGCCTCTCAGGGAATATTTTTAAGCAAGACAACCTGGGAAAACCTTCCCAGCACCAAGTTCCTTCCCTCAGCCCAGCTCTATGGGCAGAAACACTCTGTGGGTGCTGCTCACAGCCCGGAGCATCACTGCAGGCAGAGGCTGCGATGTTTCCCTGCCTGCATCTCCACAGCCAAGGCGGGGACAGGGAAGAGTTCAGCACCTCATTTCCCCACATGCCCTCCATGCTGAGGGACTGGGGGCTCCCATCACCCCCCAGCTGCTCTCAGCCTTGTGCGTGCTCCCACATTCCTGCCTTTGGCTGCAAACAGTTGTTCCAACCGTGCTCAAATGCTCTGGGGACGGCGAGCACTGCCAGCAAATACATTAGCGATAGCAAAGCAGCTGGGGGGGAAGGAGATTGGCTTTGTGCATCTTGCCAGGCTGCTTTTCTCCTGCCTTCCCTCTCAGCAACTGTAAATAAGGAAGGCTGAGCTGGATTAGAGGTCACTGTCCCAATCAAGGGTACTTCTACCCGTCCTAATTAATTTCTCCCTGATCTGGCCTTTCTCATCCCATCCGTGCTGTGGCCATGCTGCCTGCTGCCCAGAGAGCCAGCAGGCCAGGAGCTACATTTTCGACACCTTGGGGAGGTGACATCTCTAAATGATCAGACAGTAAACACAGGCGGGTTCCTGCAAGAAATGGCCACAATCCTGTGGCACAAAGGAACGTGCCACAGACTGACTGAAACAGGGAAGGAGCAAAAACACAGGCACAAGGCCACCAGACAGCAAGCACCAAAATGCAGAAGCCTGGGGTGCTTCACCCTGCTTCAAGCATTGATGGGTGCCCAGAACCCTGCTCCTGCTGCAGGCAAATACTGACCCCACACTGCAGCTCTCCAGGACTCTGCCAGTGCTGGCACTGCGTGATGCCAGCGGGAACCAGGAGGAGATGGATTTATGCTTTGCCCCACCACCCCAAAACCCCTGCCAAAAGCAATGTGGATTTAGGATGGAGGAGCCTTGGGAGCATCTTCCAGCCCTAGATGTGCTCAGCCTGGTTATCCCTCTTCAGAGGGAAATGATTTTGCAGGAGGAGAAAATAAGTATAAACCAAAAATCACGCAACAGTTACTGCAATTCTCGCTCATCTCATTACACCAACAGACCCTGATCACAAAGCTGGTGTCATCCCCACATCGTTAAAATTACAACCTGCTCTTGTCCAGAGAGAAGAGCACAATTATGCTCAGGTCTGCTCAAGGAGGCAAAGCACAAAGACAGGTATTTTGCCTTCTCCTCCCCTCACTGGTCTGACTGCATCTCCCTGCAGAACTCAGGGAAGGAACCTTCCAGCCCAGACAGGTATTTTGGAAAAAAGATCCCACCTCCCAGAATGACCCACAGGGCCCCATCTGTCCCCACATCCAACTCATTCAGCTTTAGGATCCCAGTTGAGCCCACCTCATCCAAAACTCAACTTCTGCACACGTTTCACTGCTTATTCCTGGTGAGACTGACCCCAGGGACCTGCCGGCTCTCAGCTGAGAGAGCGAGATAGTGTATTCCTTTCAAGGGATTTTGCTTTCTCTTTGGGCTGCAGGAGCAGAGCAGGGCAGCAGCAGGTCAGGGAGCTGAGAGCAGCAGCTTCAGCCTCGCCACACACTCAAGAGGAGAATTGTCCTCACACTGCCAAAACCCTCCCGGCCCCAATTCCCCTCCCAAGGAGCCATGTGCAGTTTTGCTGCTGGGGTTAATGCAGGTGCTTTGCTCACCTCATCTTCCTCTTTTTCTTCACCCTCTGCACTATTTATTACCAAATAAATTTCCAGAGGTTGGAGTGTGATAATGGAGCTGAAAAGACTGGACTTGCTTTTGCTTTCCAGACCAGGAGGGATCCAGCCTCCCTGCCCCAGCACTGCCACGGGTACTAAACTCACTTGGCTAACACACAGCTGCCCCAGACAGAAACCCTTGATTTTTCTCTTCAGTTCAAAGAAATACTGATCAATTCCCTCACCAGCTTCAGCATCTGCTCCTAGATCTTATCAAGGCTTGCAGAGGTAACGTCAAACCAAGAGAAGGAGGTTCCCTCTCCAGACCCAGGCTCTGTAGATTTAGGGAGCCAGAAACTTGACCAGCAGCCTATTAAAATCAGGTCATTTATTTAGCTGCTTAGATCTGGCCTTCAAACAGCTAAAATTAACCAGGAAAGTTGCACTTTTCTGGCTTTCTCATCCCATGCCTCAGTTTCTAAAACCAGGGAAGAGAAGAACAATTATTTCTCTCCAAGCCTTTCGAAAGCACTTGGAGCTCTTTGGATGACAGTGCCATTTGGTACAGACGGATTCATTATTCTTCCCCTCCATGGAGCACACTGTTAAATCTTTCTCCATATAAAGTCATTTTCTAAATTAGGTAAAGACGGTGAGTTTTGCACTGAGCACATGTGGGTATTTTTATAAAATGTTTAAAACTTCTTGTCTGACTTTTTCCTTCCCCTTGAAGGACAACGTTCCGAATTAAACCCTTCGGTGACCCCGTTTCATTTCACCCTTGAGGACTCCTCAGCAAAACTTTGCCAAAAAGTAACCTTAAGTGAGTTTGCTTCATTGCAGGTAACAAATGGTAAAAGTTTAGGCTGAAGTGGGAAGAGACAAGGGCCAGGGATGGTCTGGGACAGCCCCCAAAGGGTTTAACACATCGGGTTTGCTACCGAGAAGCAGACAGGCGAATCCCCACAAATCCCACAGGAATCGCTGTCACAGACGGAGCCTCCAGCTCCTCTCCAGTTCCCAGCCCTGCCTCGTTTCACTCGGCTGCAAACATTGCCAAAGCAGCTCCGTGGCTGCCTGCTCCACTCCCCAAGCTATGTGCCACAGCAGCAGGGCCCAGGCTGCTCCCCAGGCAGGAGGAAGGATGCTCTGCCTACACCAGCTCCCCTGGGTCCAGGGCTGGGGACAGACACACACCCACAGAGGATGTGACCATGAGGTTATTCCTCAAAGATCCCCCTTAAAGAGGTAAACATTTTTGTTCCTGGGAGAAGGGGATGATATTGCCAGTAGCTATTGGGAGATGGGGCAGATCCAGTCCTCTACTGGGAAATACAGTTCTGGCAGGGAGCCTGCACTGTGGATCCATTCTCATCCTACCCCTGCTCTGAGGAATGGGTGCAATCTCCTCTGCATCAGGGAAACGAGACACAGACAGGTCCAAGGAGAGGGGCTAAAAGCCAGGACAACAGAAATAAGAAGAAGGTGGCACCAGACCTGCAAGGTGCCAGCTCCTAACCAGAGAGGTATTTCTCTGCCAGGTACTCGCCCTTGCCTGGTTTCATTGAAGGCTGCAAAGCCACAGCCCAAAGCACAGATGAATCCTGAGCCCAGACAGCAAACATGGGAAAGGTCACCCCTGCTCAGGTCCAGCAAGTTCAAGCAAAGCTGCCACTGTGTCAACAGGGAGAAGGTTTGAGTCAAACCAAAATAAGACATCGATGCTGAGAAACGTGCCTGGGCGGGGGTTGGTGAAGGTTTTGTGTCTCAGCTGTAGCGAGCTGGAAGAGGAGGTCACAGGGGATGCTGTCACCAAACAGCTTTGGGTTTTGCATGGCAAACCAGCCCCTTTGGCTCTCCCCCTGCCAGGAATGTGCTCAAGTGGGCTCTGCCTGAGAGCTGGGCACAGGGAGCACCCTCCTCCCAGCCTACAACCCGCCTGGCCCCAGGGAGCAAAGGGAGCTAGGCATGCCACAGATTCCCCACCACAGGGAAGCTTTGAAGGGGCTCCAAGTGCTAGGAGCAACATGACCATCAGTTCCAGATGTACTCAGGAGCTATGGAGACACTGGGAGCAGGGAGTGAGAACTCCTCTGACCCCTGGCAGGGGAACAAATGGCTGCAGCAACAATAAAAGCAGGCGGGTGGGATGCACAGGAGCTGTGACTGTACACTCCCCCCTCCCTGCAGCTGCCAGGACCCCAGAGCAGAGCAGGGCTCTGGCTCCCTTTGCTCACCCCTGCAGCACCTGCACAGTTTCTGGGGCTTCCCACGGTGCCCCCACTCCCTCTGGGAATGGGAACAATCCCAATAGCCACAAAAAGGACCAAACACGGCAGGAGGAAAGGACACAAACTGCCCCATGGGACACAGCACAGGGACAGAGGATGGCCAGCACTAGCCCTGGCCTCCCACTGCCAAAATAAAAGTTTCTTATCCTCCCAAACAACTTCCTGAGCTTAAATTTCTGTTATTTTTAACCTCACTGCTGCATTATAAATACCCATCGGGTCTGGTGCTCGCATCCCCAGACAGTTGCTGTGGGCTCCTGCTCCAGCTGGGGCAAACTTCATGGCTTTAACTTTTCCAAGAGCTCATCTGAAACCTTGGAGAGAAGCCAGAGAAAGGGTTGACCTGCAGGGAGAGGCCGAGGGAACCGGAGCTGCCCATGGGGCTGAGGGGTTGGGACACGCTGGGACCGTCCCTGGTCGGAGTGGAAGGGGTCGCTGGGAATGGGACACGTGTGGGTGGGAGAGGGGGCTGGGTGGGGGATGTTTCCAGGGAAAGCCAGGATTCTCCTGTGGAGAGCATCCAGAAAACATTCCAATGCACTCAATGTGCACATCTTGGTCTTTTTTTTCCACCCAAATTTACCACCATTTCGGGTCCCCAGGGTGCCAGTCACCCAGCTCCTTAGAGATGGAGCAGCGTGGGTGCAGATTGGGCAGCAGCAGGGCCCTAGACACTGGTGAAGCTCTATGCCACTGTCACAATCCCCAAACAAGCTCCTTGGGGTCATCATGGCATGGGAAGAAGCCAACCCAGCGAGAAGGGATGATGAGCAGAGCATGAGAGACGCTCACACCTGGGGACAGATCCACCAGGGGATACGCAGGGCGATTGCTCTCACTGTTTGCAAGAGAGAGATTAAAACCTCCCTGGTTGGTGGACATGAGCAACAGAGGAATTTAAAAAAAAAACCCCAAGAAGAGCTTTTATTGCAGCTGCTCCAAGGCATGAAGCCAGCCCAGCTCCACAGGGCTCCCAGCACAGTCCCCACAGCCACAGCCCTCCCACTCCGGGGGGTCCCCACACAGGCAGGCTGGGGGAGAAACACACTTTTCCTTAGTAGCTTGGAAGCTTTTCCTAGCGTAAAGTTCCCCAAAGCACTGGGAATTTCAGCCTGGAGCTGTTTACTTTCTGTATTTCTGCAGATTTCACTTGTGGTTCAGAGGAATTCAGGCACAATTAGAAGCACTGTCACTCACCCAGCACAGCATCGGGACCCACTGCCCGCCTGGATGGGCAAACCACTCACCCTAAAACCCACCCAGAGACAAAGGGCTCTGCCCTCCACTCCTCCCTCACACAGAGGTGATGGTCAAGGCCAAGAGTTGCTTGGGAAAAGCTTAAGGGAGACAGATTCCCACTGCCAAGCCAGGAGAGACACTTCTCCCTGAGTGAACAATCTCCACTCCCTCTGGACACTGCCTTGCAGGTGGAAGATTTGGCTCAGTAAAGGTGCTGTTGAACAGCCACCTCTCTCCATCCCATCTCATCCTCTTCTCTAGCCCTTCCTCCACCAGCACAAAGCCTCACAGTCCTTAGACCCCCTCAGCTCCAAACACCTCTGACTAATTAATTGGCTATAAAGGATAAATGGGAACAAACTAGGAGGAGGAGGAAGTGGACAGATCATGATAACTAATTAGACAGTCCTGAGATGAGAGTGTGTGCAAGGTGATCATGAGCAAAACCAAGGCTCAGCAAGCAGCTCAGCTGCCTTGCTCCCAAGCTTGCGCAGGGCTTTCTCTTCAGACAGCTTTCCTTTCCACTTTCCCCAGCCCAGGGATGCCTTTGAAGGGAACAAGACAGCTTTTGCTCCCCACACGAGCTCCACAGGAACTTGAGCTTTCAGCATGTATTTTTAAGGATGGACCACAGCCTAGGGATTGGGGTGCAGCATCCTCTCTAGTTACTGACTTTGTTAGACACTGGCCAGTCTGCAGCCTCTTCCACATCCAGACTGCAACAAGGACTCTGCCCAAAATATCTTGAGGGATGAGTCTAGAGAGCCCTTGTACTGCTCAAACTTTGTACCCGAGTGGGAATGAGAGAAACAGGGTCTCAGCTGGCCCTAAGCTTGCTGTGGGTAGGGCTCATGAGCAAAACCAATCCCCCAGCAGCCGGAAAGGACAGACCTGAATCCAAGCCCTGGAAAAGGCATCAAGTGTAGGGAGCCTGAGGCAAGTCTTTACCCCAACATGGCAAAGTCAGGCTGAGGGGAGGCTTTATAGAGCACTCGGTTCAGAGAAGAGCATCACCTGCCTCATCCCACCGCACCAAGAGCAAGAGAGTGACAACCACTATCAAAATCAGCCAGGGAGAGTCAAACAGCCCAGTGTGTACCATCCAGTTCCCTCTATTCCCCACTGCCTGGCCCTTCCCTGTCTTCCCACGGGATCCTCTCAGCTGCGGGAACAGCGGCGCTGAGAAATATCAGGGATCGGCTGCAGCAAACAGACTCCAGCCCCCAGCTGCCAGTGGCAGAGCTCTGGTTCTCAGAGACACATCTCACCCCGTCGGGGGGTTCAGCAACCCCCGGGGCGAGCTACGTGTGCGAATGAAAGGCAGAGGCAATCAGAGCCGCCCAGCTCTCACAGGCAAAGGGGCTGTTTGCAAACAAACAGCTCGAGCCAGGGCTCACCAGAGGAAACGAAGGGGGAAAGGAATGCTCTCCAGTTTAGGAAGGTTGGGATCTGCTGGTGGGCAGTCCGAGGAAGGAATGTGGTGACGTCCATGCAGCTAATAAATTAGGGAGATGAATTATTCAGGATGAATTATTTGTCCTACTCTCCATTCCCTGTGAGGGGCTGAGCAGCTTGGGCACAGCAGGAGCCAGAAAGCCCAGGGAGGAATTTGCTGTGGCTGCTTCCAGAGAGGATTCAGTACAGCACTGAGGGGTTTGGGCAGCTTTCACCCTGGTGGTGGAGAGAGTGGGGGAACAATAGAGGCTGGGGGCATCATGCCAGGAGCCATGCTGAGGGCCACAGACGTGTTCCCATGATTAGTGACAGACCAGGATGTGGCTCATCTGGGTCACTGGTGGTGATCAGTGTGCCAGAGCAGGGGCTGGGCAGGGTGGGCAGAGCATCCTGATTCCATGCTGTCACCTCAGTGTCCCCCTCCAGTCATACTTGCTGTCTCATTGCCTTGTTGGGGAAACAGAGCCATCCCTGATAATGACAGCCAGGTGCTTCCATAGGCACTACACACCCCCACAAGGCACCCTGCACACCGCAAACCCCAGCCTCACTTGTCCATTCAGGGAAAGAGGGGCAATCAGGGTCCCACATACTCCAGCACCCTGCATGTTGTCCTCTCCCACCCACCTCTCCCTCACCCCTACACCTTCCTCTGGGACCACCAGGATTTCTGCCCATCCAGCTACACTTGCCCAGTGCCAACCAGCCAGCAGTACCCTCAAAGAGCTGCCACCACTCCCCAACATCTCATCTCAGCCTAATGACTTCTTAATTAGCAAAGCCACAAGGTGTGAAACAACAGGACTGGATCACAATGTATCCGGCACAGGGTGATGTACAGCTCACACACAGTTAAATGCAAACCAGAGTTGCACCAACTTGCTCCCCAGCCTGTTACTTTTGGGTTCCCTCAAACCAGAACTGCCCCACAGGGGAGAAAACAATGGAGCCCAAGACCCTACAGCCAGGCAAGCAGGATCTCTGTGCTCCACATGTGATGAGATCACTCCCCACACCTCCCAAAACATCACAGTCCCACACCTGAGCTGCATGAGAGAAACCTCTGCCACATGTTGAGCGATGTAAAGGGTAGAAGGAATGTCTGCTGCCAGCCCCATTGACTTGCTTTCACTTTTTCACTAGCTGTCACTCCCAGGGAACAGTTTCCTGGGCAGTGACGTGACCCCTCTCCCCTGAGAGGCAGGGCCATGGCTGGGATTCATTCTCAGGCTTATAAAACCCAACAGCCACCCCTGGGCTCAGTTTTCTCTCCCCAAGACCTTACTGGGAACACAGTGGTGTGGGGCAAAGGACAAGAGCTGCCCCCACCAAGGTTCAGCAGCTGCACGAGCCTTTCACCCCAGCAGTGATGGAGAGGAAGAGGAGGGAGATGGTGATGCCCCCAGCAGAGCAGCAAAGGGAAAGGCGACCATCACAGAGGCTGCCCCAGCTCCGTGGGTGCTGACAGGGGGAAGAGGAAGATCCCAGAGCCATGGCAGAAGGCAGAGCAAGGATGGTGTGGGGACAAGCTGTAAAACCCTCAGCAGGGATGCAAAGCTTGCACAACATCTTGTCCTTACATCACTAAACCCCAGAGTGATGCCTTCAGCCAGCCACCCTCACAGACCACGAGCCCACCCCCTGGTTAGCACTTGAAGCCAGCAAGACATTAAAATCCAAACCCAGAGCAGCAGCTGCGTGCTCGGGGACACACCGGGACAAGGGGATGCAGCAGGTCTGAGATGGGACAGCTCTGCCCTGCACCTTCAACAGCACCTGGGGAGTTTAGGAGGCTCTGAGGATCAACCTGAGGAAATAGGTGCTGAGGAACAGCATCTGCCCAGATCCAGTATTTATATATGTATTTCAAAAAGTAAAGTACACAAAGAACCTGTGTGAGCAAGAGGAAAGTCATGAGTGGTGGGAGAAAAGCCAGAGAGCTGCCAGTTCGTAATACTCATTTCACATTGTCAGTGGGGGATGATGCTCTTCCCTGCCATTCCTGCATTACTGATGGGGAAACTGAGGCAGGACAGATCTTTGAGGTTTCTTCAGCCCCTTGTGACCCCAAATCCCCAGGAAGCCATTGGTGCAAAGACAGATCCCTTGAGATACCCACCCGGAGTATTGCTCACACACAAGCATTGCAGTGGGACTGCCTGAGGGATGTGAGACAGACAGAAGGACAAGCCAGCAGAGGCAGTCCCCCCCGAAATCTACTTTCATGAAGCTCCCCCAGCTGAGCTGCAAGTACCCTGGGGAACCTGCAACAGCAGGATGATGGGACACAGAGCTGCCCAGTGCCCACCTCATGAGAACAGGATCACAGGGCTGGCTCAGCCCCAAAGAGACCACTTCAGGGATGCACTCCCCTTCCTGCCACCACTGCCAGGCAGGGGCAAGCACTCCATGGGGCTCAGCACAGCCCCTCTGTGCTCCCAGGACCTGCACAGAGGTCGAGTGGGACCAGCAGCCTCCCAGCCGAGGGCTATCATCACACATCTTTCCCTCCCTGGGTGGGAAAGGGGCTCATGGGGCACATCCTCCCTGGGATCAGCATCCAGGAGCAGCTTCCAGTGCTGCTCATGGGGCACATCCTCCCTGGGATCAGCATCCAGGAGCAGCTTCCAGTGCTGGCTGCTCCCCCAGGGAGGAAGAGGAGAGCTGGAGCTGGGGAAAAAGGAGGGTGTGCATAGAAGGAACAGCATGAGAAAGTCATCCCACTGCCAATTATGCCAAGTTGTGCAATGCTCAAAATGTCACCACGGGTTCCTCTTTTGTTCCCCTGTCCCCAAGCAGGGCCAGACCCCCCTGCCATCAGCCCCTTTGCCCCCATTTCATTTCTAGCAAAACCAAAGACTCTCCAGTTTCCCAGCAGCATCCCCATCTCAGCCAGCCAGTGCCAACAGTGCATGTTAACAAGAGAGAACTTGGGCCAAAGGGATTATGCCCAGCCCTGGGGGGTCACTGCAGAAAGAGGCTATCCCATGCAGCAGCCTCAGGCTGACAGCATGCTGCTATCCCTTCCTTCCTGCCTCCTTTTTCTCTCCCCAAGAGAAA
>WBNH01011090.1:0-27500 GCA_013401255.1 Urocolius indicus
CATATATATATATATATATGATGCCTCTCCAGGATAACATCCATTAAATCCAGTGTTCTTCCCTCCACAGACGTCAAGCCATCTAATATGTTGGTGAACACACGGGGCCAGGTGAAGCTGTGTGACTTTGGGGTGAGCACTCAGGTAAATGCCCCCTTTACATATCTGCCCCTCTCTCTTTCTAGCATCAGAATCACCTGGCTGCCAGACAAACAGCCCCACAGCAAACTCCCCTCTGCTGGGACAGCCCCATTCATTTTTAATCTCCGGGTGACTTTTCTTCATCTGAATATGATTGTTCATTGTTTAATGACAGGAAAAACTGCTGATATTGTAATTACTACTTACGAATAGCAAACTTCATTGATATGCAGCTTTGATATGAAAGCGTTTTGGCCAGACAAAAGGGAGGGCAGAACGAGAGATGTGTCTGGGGAGCCCAACTGGCCCACAATAAAAATTAATATTGGGAGTAACAATAGTGGTGGGCTCTGACAATGTGCAGCACAAATTTTAATTAATTTCCATTTTGGGCCTCCCTGGAGAACTTCTGTGATAGTGACCCATGAGCTCGCTGTGCTGTTGATTTGAATTTCAGCACCTTTCCTCTCAGCCAAACACGGGGGGACCAAAGGAGAAGGTCAGCCTCAGATTATAAGTTGTCAGAGCCCATCGTCCCTCCAGCGTATTTAGCCGTGAATGCGGCTTTATTCACATCTTGAGCCGGCTGACTGAAAAACGAGCCCGTTTCATCCTTCTTCAAATTGACTCTTTTCTTTATATCAGGCTGGTTTGGGGTACTAAAGCCATAAGCATCCTGTTTAACAGGATTGTTTAAGGTTATCTGCCATAAAGTGTAATGCAGTGCTTGTTTAAATTGGAGCTCTCGTTCCCAACGAAAGAGAGAGAGAGAGGTTTAATCATTTTTAATGCCTCTGCAGATAAATTTGTTCCCTTTTACATAATTTTTAGTTGATTTATAGGGATGATGATTGTAGGTTAAATGAGGAATAATTGCCCATTTTATTTCCACATTATCTTTATATTGTTCTAACAGACTGTTTTGTCTGATAGCTGGTGAATTCCATAGCCAAGACGTATGTCGGAACAAATGCTTACATGGCGGTAAGTGGATTTATGCTGGAGTCACATTTAAACAGAAGTATTTGTTCACTGGCATGTTGTGTGTAATGCAAGATGTGTCCTAAATCCGTCCTCAAACTTCCTCTCTCCCCATCCTCCGCATAAGCTGTGTGTTCATCACACATGCCGTGGAACAACTGCCTTTGACTCTCTCACACACCCATTCCTTCCCATCCATGCTCTCTGACAACCACACTTCTTGCTGACAGGGAAGAGGAATATTGGAAAAGTGCTTCTTTCAGGTGTTTTTTAGATGCCTTCGCTGGATTGTAACCACAGAGAACAAAGACAAGAGCTTGTTCAAGGTTTAAAAGACACAGCTTTTCATTGCTGTCCCTTGGCTCTTTGCAGAGCACTGATGGTGCTGCTCTGAGCCTCCAAGTGTTGAAACCTGTGCAGGCATCTCATGGGCTTCTTGGTACCTCAACACCTGTGTGGGTTTTTCCCACATGAAGCTGCCATGGCAATTTGAAACCAAAAATATTCAGACTTAAGAATTGTAGGGCTATAAGTTGCTTGTTGTGTGACGTTTGTACCACAGGGATCAAAGTCCTCTGTACAGTTCACTTTCCTGAGGGAATTGTGGTCAGAATGCTTGTCACAACCAGACTGCTCTTGTCCTTTTTCTGGATGTTGAAGCACAAATTCCCATCCCTTTTTAGATCAAAGTGAGGCATTGCTGAAAAGGTGCAATTTGGAGGAACTCTGCTGCTGTTAGCTGCGATGTGAGGTTTGGGTTCCTCATTCCCAGCCAACCTGCCAAGGGGTCTGTGCTGTTGGTGTGGTTGAAGTTAATGTGGTGATGAGAGCCAGGCTGGAAGTAAACTACAAAAGTTAGCAACTCTTTTCCGTTAGATCAGTTTGGTTACGTTCAGTTCCCCGTTTAACAGATGTCAAAACTCAGATGCTTCAGTTTAGAGCAGTATGTGGACTGTTGTCTTTTAGCTGTAGCTATAAAAATTCTTTTAGCAAACTACTTGTGTCATAATCCTAATGAGGAAAAAAATAAGTGTTCGACTTGTTTTAGAGGAAAAAAAAGGTGCAAACAATAGGAAGTGGTTGATACTTGTATTTTACAACCTCAGAAAAGAGGAGAGAGAGAAATCCATGACCCTTAATCGCTTTCAGGGGTTTTTTTTTCCTACTTTCTTGTAAGAAGAAAGCAGACGAGGGTGTCCATTTATTTGCTAAGTGCTTTTCTAGTCAAGGTGTACTCATTATGTGTCAGCAGCACAGAAAGACTTGGGCTGTCCTGTGTCAGCAGAATATTGTGTGTAGAACAATATTTTTATCAAAAGAAGAGAGAAGAAAAAATCTGGTGTCGTGTGTTACCACTTTTCACTGGTAAGCCTGCTGATTCCTGTGCCTCCATTTTCTGAAAGGGCTGAATGCAGACAAATAAGCGGCTTCAAATTAATCAACTTTTCCCACTCAGCCTTTACTCCTGGAGAGGTATTAAGCAGGTCTGAGAATTAAATTGTATTATGCTTGTAGTGTACAAATCAAGATTACTGGTCTCTTTCCCAGGTGTACATTAAATAAATTACTTCTCTTTTTTTTTCTTATTGTTTATGGATGGATGTGATGCATTCATCTGTTAATTGAAAAAGAAGTTTAAGCTAAACCTTGCTTGATGGGATTTCTTGGGTTAAGATCATTTTGCTTGCTGAGCCCTTTGTCGTCATCGAACGGAGAGTCTAACCCTCAAAAAATGGTGAAGGTCCTGAGCTTGGTTTGTCTGCCAGCTTGGCAGGCTGGGTCAATTTGAAACCATTGTTTGAAACGATGATTGTCTTTAGAAGACACAAGGTAAAAAGCTTTTTTGATTGAGAAGTGAGAATCTCCAACAGAAATGCATCTCCTGGACGATCGCTTTGTACCACTTTGTGCAGAAATCAAAGTTAGATTGGAAAAAAGGAACCAGCTGAAGAGAGTATTTCCTCAAGCTGTGTATCCTTAGGATGATCCCTGCTGCACACTTCTTGCATGTGCCATTCTTGCACCTTCTTTCCCATCCTCTGAAATCCATGAGACAACTTTTAACCCCGCAGATGATTTTCATGCCGCTTCCTCCCGCAAACGCATCGTTTCCAAGTCTAAGCTGCTGTTTAAAACCTGAGCTGTTACAACAGAAGAATAAACAATTTGATATTGCTCAGTGTGAATTATGCATCTGATGTGGAGTCTTGGGCGAAATACAGACCTAAGAAGATCTGCACTCAAAAAGATGTGCCTCGTTACCCTCTTGCCACAGGTGCTGTGGCTGGGATAGCCGGTGCCGTAGTGTGTTACACAGCCAGTTGTATCTGTTGTTGTACATTTTTGGCTGCATGTCTGTGTCTTTTTGAGGATCTTGATCAGTGTAGAAGGGTGCTTAAAAATCATATCCCTGCAGGATGCTGTTGCAAACATTCCTAAGATGTACTGAACTACGTGAACTTAAAAACTTACATTGATGTGGTTTTTAGGATCACTGTTTAGCTCAATAAAAAAGGTTCAATCAAAAAGATTTTGTTCCAGTTACATTCTGGGGTGGGTTTTTTGAGGTTATGGCAGCTGTGGAAGGGGAATCCTTGAAGATAACGTGGGCAGCACTGTGTTTTTTTACTTACCATTCACGCTGCGATAAAAGCTGTTGACCTGGGGATCAGCAGTGCACAGAAAACACCTGAAAACACATTGCACTGGCACTAATTTGGGAGCTGGTTTTCTAAAAATGGTCTCTGGATTATTAAAGACTTAAAAATCCAGCCAGTGCTTTGTAGGTGGTTGGGCTAGACAGGTGCATTAACAGCACAGTGGGGAGAGAAGTCTCACGGAGCCTTTTATTGTTACGTTTCATGCTGTACTTGACCTTGGAAATACTTAAATTGTAGCTTTCAAGTGAAAACCAGCAGTTATATTTTACAGCATTCTATTTCATGAGGCATTACACTTGCTATTAATAGTTTTGAGTGAGATCTCTTTTTTTTTTTGCCTCTACAGATCAAAAATGAAATTAAAAGGTATATCAAAGAAAATTGCTGCCATGTAACTCCGTTGGTTCTCTTGGCCTCGATAACTTTGCTTTTCAGAACCCTTGTTTCTCCTCAACCCCACGGCTCAGGCTCCAGAGCCTGTTTTGTTGGTATCTTGCTGCCCTACCTGGGCTTAGCAGGAGATGTGGGTACCATTGGACTCTCAAGCTTTGACCTTGTGCTTTGCTGTGCACGTACAAGCCGTTGGCTTGAGATGTTTCAGATGAAACTGCCCCAAGACAAACACTAAGGCCAACTCTACAAGGTGCACAGCAAGGCATGGCTGAAAGTCTGGGCAGAACTGAGTCCTCTGCTTTTGCAAAAGAGGCAAAAGTAAATAAGTCCCGGTTGTAGAGTGGATTTGCTCTCTGCCAGGTTAGCTTGGGAGCTTTAAGCTTATTTCCTCTGTTGCTTTGTTTGCCCTGGGCTAGCTGTTGTGGATATAAGTATGTATGTTCGTTTGCCAGGCTGAAGGAAATGTTTTGTTCTGTCTCTTTGCAGCCTGAGAGGATTTCAGGGGAGCAGTATGGGATTCATTCAGACGTTTGGAGTCTGGGCATTTCCTTCATGGAGGTATGCAGACGCCTGTTCATTTCATGTGCATGTCTCAAGAATCAAATGAAATCCAGCATAAAAATGTTTTAATATAGTCATTGTAAACTCTTTTACATGTCCCTGCTTTGAACTATTGCTGAATTTCTGGGCTGTATTTAGAATGGATTTGTTCTTACTGGATTGGATTCAGTTAGACTCCAAGTGCCTCTGTTCAAACCACATCACACACTTAAACCCTCTAATAAAACTCCATCTGAGAGGAAGAAGTAAGGCCCAGCACGTGGTTGCCTCTTCCTCCTTTCAGCACCTCTGGGACTGAAGCTGATGACATTTCTGTATTGCATCTTCACAGGCCAGGCCAGAGTGGGCTATTATTAGGGTTAAAATAGCCTTGCACACAGATTCAAGGTTTGAGCTGGTTAACAGCCTTGCAAAGACTTTGCAGAAATATTAGCAGGATGGTACTAGCCTCTCCCTGTGTGCTTAAATAAAGTGTTGGAATCTAAGTGCTCACAGGGGCTTTTAGAAAGATTTCTCACAAACATAGTTTCAAGCAGGAGAAAGTCATCAAAATGAAAGGAAAAGCTCTTCAAAGAGAGTGTGGTTGCAGATGCAGTCATTCAGGTTTCTGCAGGTTTAGTCAGAGCAAGGTCAGTTTTGATTCAAGAAAGAGGTTATTTTTCTCAGCTCAGGGCTCATGAGATGTTTTAAGAAACAGGAAATTCAATGATTTCATAAAAAACAGATGATTGTTTATGCAGAAAAACAACTTGGAGTGTATAAGTGAGTAGAAGTGCCTGTGTTGCAATCACATCTCAACCAGTAAAATCAGATCTGGCTTGATCTGGGAGAAGGGACAGGTAGCTCTGCTCTGAAAGTGGCAGAAGGGTATGTTTGTATAGCTCATTTGACTCTGGCCTGAGCTGTCCACAAACAAGGAAGCTTCAGTCAGAAATACTTGTAGCCTTGACAGCTCCAGCAATAAGCTCTTGGGAGACTTCCTCAGCTCAAGGACAACCCCATGAAAGAATTTTCCCCTGCTTGGAGCAGTTGTTTCTTCCTGTAAGAACAGTTCATTCAAACCATCATTGACTTCCTACTGTCTTTCTTGCACAGGCTGGCAAAGACCTGCTATGATTAGCTGAAAAATACAGATGCCTTTCCCTTCTCTACTGGTGCAATATAGTGTCATGAAGCTGAATATACCTGCTGGTGGAGGGCAGCTGATGTGTTTAGCAGAAGATTAGGTAGAAGTTCAGTAGTCTGGGTACAAATGTTCACATTTTGTAGCTTGAAAGTCGACTGAAACTATTGTTACATTTGCCAAATCAGTTTGAATCAAAAGTGTGAATGCTTAATGCTGAATCATTGCATTCCCATCTCGTAAAGCTTTCCCAGAGCCTGGCTGAATGACACTCTTTCACTTGTCACGGAGGATGCAGTTCTCCTAATTTGTTTTACTGCAGATGTTAATGGTTTGTGATGCTTGGAGAGCCCTGGCAACTTTGGGAGAGGTACAGAACGTACTCACATGCTCTGGAAATGAATCTAGCCAACAAAGGGCTAAAGTGAGATGGATCATGTTAAGACTTGGCTATGGTGTTCTTCCTGATTCATGATAGAATAGAGAGATGTGAGTGGAGAAGTCCTGTAAGCCTAAGCATTTACTAGTTCCTTTGCTGAATAAGAGATGTGTTATGTTGTGCAGCAGCAGTCTGATGATGTACTGTATAGACTAAGAGATCTGGAGTTTTATCTTAGGCTTGTTAGCAGGTAACCTGTCTGCTCATGCATTTGTTTTGAAGGGTGACTTTTTCATCCCATTAGCCAACATTAGGAAAACTCTTTTAACTTTCATTTACTCTCTTCTTTTAAACCTCCTCGACTTGGGGGGTTTCTCCCCATCCCCCCCCACACCCCTTACTTCCCACAAATGTCTCCTGAACCAGACGTACAGAAACCTATTTGGTTCTGTGTGCTTTGTGCTTTGTTAATTGGGATGTCATCTGGTCCTCCGAGACCTCTCTTCAACACGATGGCTGTTTCATTGAAGTGGTTTGAGTGATGTGTTAAATGATGAAAGCAAGGACAGGGGCTTAGGAAAAATGTCTCACCAAAAAAAAAAAAAAAAAGGTGAAGAAGATGCTCAAAGAGCCACACAAGGTCACTGTCATTAAAGTAACACTGTATTGACATGGGGATTGGTGGTGGAGACACCCAGGCTCTTGTTGATGGAACTGTTAAAAAGGGAAGTTAGCATTTGCTGCAGGGGTTTAAAAACCATCTCCATTCGCTAGTGTAAAACTCCAATCCCTACAACTTTGTGCTAGCACAGCTGGAGCACGTTAATTTAAAAGCAATGGCGTGTGGGACCAAGTGAGCAAGGGCTGTTCTGCCCTAACGTAATAACATCCAGCAACTGAGCAAAAAAAAACCTTCTCATTTTCTTTAATATTCTTCTGAGCCTTTAAAAAGTCTTGAATTTCATTGCTGGGAAGCTGTATGTGATGAGAACATGAACTGGTACTTTGGAAGGTTAAGAAAGCTGCCCCAGAAAAACTTGCTGGTGGAGTGTGAAAAGTCTTAGATATGACTGCCACTGGAGTTTGGAGAGATGGTGACTGTCCTCGTTCCTTTAGAAGTTAAGGGGTGGCTGAGGGTGCTCACTCTTCCCTTTGCCAAGAATTAAAAAGACATTAAATGGATTTGGAAAAGATAGTAAAGAAATGCTGCTAGCTTGTTTTATTCTTAGTATTCTTTCCTCTTGCACTTCTTTCTTCAGGAGCTTCTGAAGTGAATTAGGTTTAATATATGGTCTGTAAATCTGTAAGTGTTTCATCACAAAGAGTTGGTGTTTTCACCTAGTTTTTAGGTGTTTTCTTTTAAGTGCTTCTGGGTTGACAAAGCGAGTTCAGTTTTAAAGCAGTGACACAGCTGTCAGCCCACTGAATACTGTGTCAGCATTTTCATTGCTAAAAGCTGGTTTTCAGGGGTTTATATAACACAGTTGTAAAGTACACTCCAGGCTGACTGGGCTGAGCCTGGGTTCTGTGTGTGCTCTGTAACTGATTCACTCTCCCTCCCAGAGCTGTGCCCTGAACAGGAGAATAAATGAGATTGCCTGATAGATCCTGTTACTCTCCAACACGACCCTAATCCAACCTTGCGTGGCTGCTGCCTGAAAGTGAACTTCAAAGCATCCAAAACGGGATCAAATGCATCTTGATGGGTTTTGATAGGCAGCATTCTTGTCCACTGGTGTCTTTTTATCCTATTGGCACCCTCAGCTGAGCCTGGGGTAAGAGACAAGAAGCTGGGTGAGAAGAGCCCTGTAGGGCTGGTGTGTTCTTAGTTTTCTCCTGGATTTGACCACCTCAAAGGTGCCTGCTGAGGAGACAATACCATGAACCAGAGTTTCCTACCAGCTGTGAGGAGAAGGGAGTTCTGTGAAGGGAATGGAGCAGAACTGTGGTACAAGTTGTTTGTGAAGGCAAAGGATAGGCTTGCAGATGTTTGCCAGAAGATCCAGGGCTCGTTTTAGCTACAGCTAATATTAGTGTAATGTTACATTGGAATGCTGGAAATGAATATGACTTGCTTATGCCACAAACAGAGTAAGTTTTGGCAGCAGAATATGAGCTCATGTACTTGCCTAGTGATACCTTTTTGTACTGCCTTTTGTATCATATGCCAGTGTCTGCTTTCCTCTGTCCCCTGATGAGAAAAACAGCCCCTTCCCTGTGTTCCAGGCCTCCTTTTAACATTAACTGTTCTTGCAAAGGTTATCCATGCTCTGTCCTTCAGGGAAAAGGCATTTGTCTATTAGTTCTCATGTTAGAAACAAGTTCACCTCCAAAATAAGAATTTTAAGTCTCTTGGTCACCAGGTCTCTGTGTATTTGCAAGAGTTTTCAAGGGTTGCTTGTTGTTTGCAGCTTTTGTGTTAAGATGCAGCTTTAGCCAATATTCCAAGCAGTCATAAGGCAGATTTTCAGCAGCTGTATGCATTCCCACACAGAGGAACACCAATATATATCCCACAAACATGCCTTACATTGTGTACTTCAGGCACACATACTTATATCTGTATACATGTATGTCTTCTGAGTGGGGTTTAACACTGACTGCATAGTGTCAGCATCGTGGGATCTCAGACTCTTCAGCACCCCGTGGGCTGGAAGTGCAGATGGAGATATAAGAAGAGCTTACTCAGACCAGGAAGACAAAGAGGAGGAAGATGTTTGAAGAGGGTACTACAAGAGAAGAAGCTCTGCTTTAAGGTGATTCTCTTAGAGCACTTCAATCTTCAAGATGGTTCACAGCACAAAACTGATGCCAAGACTCAGGTAGTTGTAATCTGCTCAAGGAGGAGAGCTTTCACAAGAATTCTTTCTAAGGAGTCTAAAATACGTGATCAGTCACATCTGTGAAGTGATAATGGTTCAAGATCAAGACTGTGAGCTGATCTGCAGGAAGTTCTGCAGACCACGATTTAGTCCTCTACGGGATTCCACTTATGTGGAGATGTTGTGGTTGGTCTTTCATCAGTTTATCTAAACAGTAGCAGGTACACAGATGTGAGAGGAAGATCTGAGACCCGAACTTGGTGCTACAGCAGAGTTTCTGTAGTGTCACTGGAGACTTGGTGGAGCTTTGGTAGAAAGGGTTGCAGTGACGATGGGGTAACAGGGAATGTCAGTGTGACTGCTGGAAGCAGACACAGACACAGTTGACCTGCAGTGTCAAAAGCTACACTGAGTAGCAGCAGGAGGAATATTAATTAAAATAGCCCATTACAAGGTGTCAAGGGTCAAGCTTAAAAGGGAAATGAGAGTTTGCATTTAATCTCCATGCAGAGCAGGAGCGTGGGTATCGTAACAAAATCCTTGGCTGAGGTGAGGCATCTCTGATCAAGTGACACTTCGTACTCAACTTGCCCTTTCTGTTTTGGGTGCTTGTGATGGGATAGGTGTTTGCTTTGTCACTGCAAGTCAAGATCAGAGAGAACTTCTACCAAGTGTTTCTGAAAATGCTGGGTTGCCACCTCTGTGGGTTGACATCTTTTCTCTGCCACTAGCAGGGCCTCAGGCAGTTCTGGTTCCTGTGGCCCTTGGCCAGGCTCTTCCTGAAAAATAATCTACTTTATGGAGAAAATGCTTCATTTATGGACTTCTTCTGGTTTCATGAGGCATGGCTGAGAGCAGACTTGTGCCTTGAGCCCTTGGATCTCGCAGCTTGGGCCGCTGATAATTGTGTAAGGGTGATTATTTAGTGGCAGACATCTTTCATTTAGGATCCAGGAAAACAAGAAGATAAAAAGTGCTTTCAACAACAAGCCTCATCCTTTTTAAGGACTTGTATGTAGTGTATATATATATAGAGAGAGAGAGAGAGAGAGAGAGAGAGAGAGAGATTTAAGGACTATATGTAGTGTAATGATTGCAGTTTGCAGGGACAAACCCTTGCAGGCTTTGCTCAGCCACTGAGTGCTCAATAACTTGAATTGTTCTTACTCTAGATATTTATGGTCAGAACGATGTGTTTCAGAAACTTGTTGTTTCCAGGCAAGAGCTGGCCTAGATTTCTTCTTCTTCCCCCCACCTCAGGCTATTTTGAGCCACTTCTCCAAGCAGGGGCCGTTAGCTGCGTTTATTCATCTGCCACCCTCACCAGGACGAAGACACTCAACGTCCAGCTTACATCATGATCTTGGTGGTAGAGGAATGAGAAGTAAAGGTAGCAGTGCCTGAGGGTTGGGTCATGAATTAATAATTGCTGTGTAGTGGTGGGGGCCCGTCAGAAGAGCTGCAAACGGGGAAGTTGCCTGGCAGAGCGCTATCAATCACTCAGTGACCATAACTTCCAGTAATTAGTGTATTTTATGGGCCTTTGCTTCAGTGACTCGGAAGCACATATGCTCCACTCCCAGCTAAACTTAGCCAGAGTAATATTCGGGGATGATTTATCCGCTTGCTGCGCTGGGATGTAACCCTATATTAGGTGAAGATTGTGAAATAAGCTGCAATAAAGTGTAAGTTTAGGTACAGTTTGTGGGGGTTGAGACCTCAATGTATCATGTTTCTCAGCAATTGCTCTTAGGCCACTGTGGGCAGCCGGTGAGGCAGTGAAATAAATAACCCAGTTCTCTACCTGAGCGGACAGATGAGTGGACAATTAAGGAACAACATCTGCCATGGTGTATTCCTAATACGTAGGACTAAGTAATATAGATTAATGTTCCCTCTTCTCATACTGTGCAGTAGAGGTGTTCCTTATCTCCTCATACTGTGTAGCAGCGCTGTTTCTACTTTAACAGTCAAACATTTAGAAGGGTTTTTGGGGCAAGCCTGCCTTTCTTTGTCATTTAATTGGTTAGTAATAGCAGGTGAGTGGAGATGGAAAGCATCTGAAGTTGAGGCACATTTCCACCAGCACAATCAGATTTAACTCTTTTTTTTCCTTTAGGTGTTGGATCTAAACCCAGCAAACAAATAAGCAGGAAGCCTCTCTGCTTCAAACGAGTAGTCTCATTAATCTTTAGGGACCATTTGTGTGAATTTTGCACCTGACAATTTCCATAGATTGCCCCTGAAAAGGCTCACGTCCCTCCTTTTTCTCCCTTTAGAAAAGGCTCTTGCTATTCTAAGCAGCACCTTTGAAGAGGTAGCAGTAAAAGCCTGGTAATGCGAGGGATCCGTGACGAGGAGGAACTGTGCAATTTAGTCGCGATTGTCTGCGGCCTTTGCTTGGCGGCGCGCTCGCTATAGTTCACCCTTTAAAAGACGTCAAAGTGAAACTAATTATCTTTAATTAAAGTGAATTAGGCTTTGATTTTTTTTTAATACGTTTTATGTAGAGAGAGAGAGAGATCTCCAACTCATCTGCTCAAGCCAAGGAATGTCCCAAAGGTTATTAGGGCATATTTCTGTTGAGCCTGACGGTATTAGTAATAACCTTCTCGCTCATAGTCCTAGACTCGAACAAACATGTCACTTCATCAGTCTCTGTTACCCGCTCTTATGCCCCTCCACAGGGGTCGCAGATTCCACAAGTTATCAGCTAATGGCGTTATACATTAAAAATTGAAGCTTTCCTCACTCTGAGGCCTTGCAAGGCTTTGTTCTTAAGCCCCAGACACTTTGGAGTGCAGCTGCAAACTATAGGCAGAAGATTAAATTAATTTGTAACTCCTTTTTTTTTTTTTTTTTCCTCCTCGTCCTGCATTACTAAATCCCGCTCATTTAATTGAAACCCTACTTCAAGATGCTTTGTGTTGCTGTTCCTTTTTGTTGTCAGTTTAACCTCAGAAGCACTTTAACGCTGGTAAATTGCTGTTATATCCTTTTGGATTCTTCCTTTTATTTCTTTTCAACTGTGCAATAAGAGGACGGTGAAATTGATATTAGAAGGAAAGAAGAATCTTAAGAGTCGTTTTTTTTGAGGTATTTAATATTTATTAAGGTCCATACCCTGCAGAGCTTCAGGTGATTTTAAGCCCATCTATCTAGGAATGTATAAATTGGTCTTGGAATGAAATTTCACCTGGGGAATTTTATGTTATCCAGTAGTTAAGTCTGATTCCTGAAGTTTCCCGTGTCTGAGCGTTCCGAAGCAGCAGCTTCTTTTACATAAGACCGGGGTTTAACTGCAGTGCACAATCTAAATGCAAAACCCTTGGATGGAAATTTAATTGTGTAAAATGTGCACGAGGTAATTAAGAACAAATTTTAGAGCATTTCAGACTATAAAGCCCCTCCTTCAGCTCAGATCACTAGCGATATCCCAAGCGCTTATTTTCAATTTGCAGTTATGCTGCAAAACACGGAACGTCGTCTGAATTAAGGGTAGAAATATCCCATGCTTTTTGGTCTCACTGTAAATTAAAAAACAACTTGCACAACATAGACAGTCATCTAAGTGGGAGACTTTACTGCCTCAGCGTCCTGAAAACATGGTCTGAACTTTCTTCCCTCCGTCACTTGGTGAACAGAACACGGACCAAGTTTTGCTATTCCAGGCAGGGAAGTCAACGGCCATGGGAGGGAGGATTTCTGGATTTGTCATTTTTAGCTCCAAAACTGTTAATTACGTTATTTCAACAAGTCATTTGGCTTTTGTGTTCTCATCAAATGTGTATGTTTGAGCAGAGGTTGAAGCTGCTTCCCAGCCCTCCTTATGACTACTCGGTACAGAGGGTTTAGGCACCTGCCTCTACTGAAACTGTCTGTCTCGTGTGCTCTTTGCTTTCCCTTATGTTATTCTGGGTATAGTTTGATAAAAATCAACATACATGCACACTGTAGCTCTGCCTGGTGTGTCATAATCTGGATTATTTCTCAGTTTGTCAAGAACCGGTTTAAAATCTGATGGTGCACCCCACACGTGTGTCAGACCAGCTCTGGAGGAAGCCTCTTGTCAGGTATCATGGGGTAGAATCACGGCATGGTAGGGGTTGGAAGGGACCTTTAGAGATCTTCTAGTCCAACCCCACTGCTAAAGCAGCTCCCACCTAGATGAAGGGGCACAGGAACATGGTCAGGTGGGTTTGGAAACCTCTCAAGAAGGAACCTCCCAGGGCAGCCTGGGCCAGGGCTCCCTCACCCTCACAGTGAAACACATGCTTGCACTTGGAAGTGCATGTTATTTTTCACAGTCTCACTGAAACCCATCAGATAAAGTGGTTTAGGTGCTCTGATGGGCTCCTTCTGTGTCTAAGAATGTGGAATTAATAGGTTTTTTTAAAGCCACACACCACAACTCCCCCCAAAACAAAACCCCTACACAGATGTGAGGTTGCTCTGGAGTGAAGGTGTGTACAGAAGTGTTACTCTGACAGATTTCTTGCTGGTAGGGTGTCATGTTCATTCCCATTTCCACACCATGCTGGTGTTACAATGCAGTGGGCCTTTTGAAAATGATGTGGTTTACAGTTCTTGTGTAGTGGGAAGTCATCCACAGGGAAATGAGAACCAGCTCCTTGGAGTTTCAGCATTCCCTTCTCTCTCCTCAATATCCAGAGCTACATAAAATACTGTTCAGTAGCAGCATGTTACTTTGGTAGGTTACATTTTTGTGTGTCCTGCACTGGGTTTAGGCTGCATATCTTTATATGACTTCCTTAAGACAGGTGATAGTATGAAAATCCCTTTAGTGAAGCTCTAATCTGTTTATTTTGGGGGGTTTGTGAGGTTTTTTTTTTTCCCCCTTTCCCTTAACTGTGATGCTATTTATAAATCTAAACCTACACACAGAGGTCATTGGTTGGCTGAACTTAAACCATTTTACTTAGTAAATTTAATTAAGAAAATACAGTGCAACTCATAAGCAAATGAGTTTTTTCTAGTTTTAAACCAAACCACCCTCTTGAGTGCTGATTGCCTTGCTCGACCCCTGGTGATATAGAAACAGGCAAAATTAAAAAGGACATTAAAGCTTCATTAAATCTGAAACACATTTAGTACAGTGACATATCTGCAGGCTATTTCAGGGAAGATTACATACTCTTTGGTAAGTTTCTTAATTTATAATACCTTGACAATCTTGCAGGGAGGAAACAAATCTGACTAGATGAATCGAGTGATGGTTCAGGGGGGATGCAGAACTGGCACATGATCTGTGCATGGCTCTGTTGCTTTGCAGTTCTCAGTCAAGGAGCAGGTTCCCTGAGAAACGTGTTTCTTTGTCATCAGCCCCCAAAGAACTCATTCCCCACGCAGATGGGGTTCTTCGAAGCTCATGTGTACACTCTGTACTGAGACCTGGCAGAAAACTACTCTTTCCCCAATTACTCTGCTGCCTTTGGAGCCCCTGCTGAGGCATGTGGTGGTCAGGGAGAGGAATTGTCACTTGAGAGTGGAAGTGCTTAGTTTGAAGTCGTCATCGAGGCAGCGGTCGTTTCTCTGCTTAAATAAGATCTGCAGAATGACGCCTTGTGCATAGAGCCATTATCATCATCTTGTTCTACACTGAGTTAACTCTCACACTCTTACAGGCCTGTAGCTGTTGTAGTGACTATTCTTAAGGCAGTGGTCTTGGGAAAAAAATCTGAATTCCTTCTGCTTCTGTTTGGCATTCATAGGCTTATGTCTAAGCTACCACAGCAGCAAGCAGCTTCTCAGGATCTGCAGCAGCTTCTTGGAACTTAAGAATGGTCATCCCAAAGGAAAAGATGAAAAAGGGTATGTTTTAGTAGCTCCTGGTCCTTAAGACTGAGCGTAACAGAACATGTAGGGTCAACTGTTCAGCAGTTTATTCTGCTGTCAGAGACTGACTGGAGTGATGCTGAGCCAGGGGAAGCTGTGAACCAGACACAAGGGAGAGAAAGGATGGCAACCAGACCTGCTTAGCTCAGGCTGGTAACAAGGGTGAAATTGCCACAGAGAAAAGCATTGTGCTCAGCACTGCACCAGAAAAAAAAAACCCTGAAAGGCAGAATTCACCCCAGAGAGTTGAGTCTTAAGAGCAAACCTGGAAGATGAACACAGAAGAAACCCAGAGGAGGAAGTTAGCTTAAATCATGGACCTGCTTCTGCAGGGAGGTTGGACTGGATGATCTCTAAAGGTCCCTTCCAACCCTACCATTCTATGATTCTATGATCATATCACTTTGGAGAACCTGAAGAGGTCTTACTTGTCACCCCAATGTCATTCCCTGTTCCAGGGTCTCTTGTAAAGCCTGAGTTCTACGTTCTGTATGTGTTGGTCTTACAAACCAAACAAACAGCCATCTCCAAGCAGATCTCACCTCTCAGAGAGATGGGTGGCACAACAGCAATGTCTCAGAGAAACTGCGTATGTTATTGTTCATAGGGATCCACAGGTCCATAATGGCTCCTCCTGAGTCATCATGCAAACTCCCACTGATGAGATATTGAGGAAAGGCTGGGGTGGTTTTTCAGTGGTGGATGGAAACGTAGATATGTGGTTTCTGTAACTGTGATATCTGTGCAGTAAGTGTTCAGAGCTGTTGTACAAACCAAGCAGCCCCTTTAGAGCCCACTTGGTATGTCTGTAGATTTTCAAGACAAATATAGCAAAAAAACTTCCTTTAAGAGTAGTCACTAAGAAAATCGTTTCATCTTTTAGTGTTTCTCTTGCATGCTCCTGTTACACAAATGCCTTTGTAACATCTTCCTCCAGAGGCTCTGGAAGTTTACTGTATTTGCTAAGGCTCACAGCCTAACAGTAGTGCCATGCTCGGTTTGGACAGCAGCTGGAACTGCAGAAAGGGCACAATCTCTGCTGTTTTCTAGTTGATTCCATTCATACCATCAGCTGCTTCTTGCCACCTTCGCAGGACATCTCAACTGATGCAGCTTGAGAGTGTATACTGGTCTCTTTGCCCCATCAGTTCTCCACCTTGCTGCTGCTCTGTCTACACCTTATTGTTCATACTTAGGGTAGTTTTGTGCTGCCAGCCAGGCTGAAATTTCATCAGAGGTTAGCACAGCTACCTCAGCTGCAATCTGGCTAGGTCAAGTAACCACAGCACCGAGGAGCTCAAATGTCAGTGGCAACAGAGGTGTCGTGGAACAGCTTTTACCCGGCACTGACGTGTGGTTGAGCCTTCACAGCACATGATGGGATGGCTTAATCCTTCAGCGCTGATGCTGTTACTCTGTCTGATGGGACTATACAGAGCTTATCATGCAGACTATTCAGTGATGATAACGTATCCTGGTAGACCTCCTTCTGAAGGCTGGGGAGGGAGGATTCACAAGAGTTTAGCTGGAGTGTAGAGAAGCTCATCTGGCTTCTCTGTAAAGCGTGGAGAGAGCTGGGCTTATCCAGGATGCAGGTCAGAACAGAGCTGCTCTGCAGGCCCTTTTGGAGTGTGTGTCAACTCTGCAAACCCTCATCCTTCCCTGAACAGCAGCCAACTCAAACTGGCTGTGTTTTGCTGAAATGGCTTCCAAGGTTTCAGATACCAAACGGGAAAACATCTTGTATGAAGAATTTACTGTGGAATATGTATTAGCTGTGGCATTATGGCAACAGAAGTGTTGCTGTTGGGTCTAATAGTGGTACTGGCAGATACTCTAGTGGTGCACCAATTGACTTCTAAAACGGTGTGGGCAACAAACCCAGCTGAGAGTGTATGCAATTGAGAGTGATGTCTTTTTGCAGGTGCTGTGATTCCTCTCCAGATCCCACTCACAGGTTTACTAGCTGGGTTTGACACCGATAAGGAAGCAAACCTCAGCTAAATAACCTAGATTTTACTGTGAGCCAGTTAAGGAAGGACTTTGGGAGTTCAGTGCATGCTCTACAATACCTGTTCGTTGCAGATAATTATCAGGAAAGGTCAGTGTCGTTGGCCTCGCTATTGAGGCTGAACTGGTTTAATTTAGAGAGTCCTCAGGAACTTGGGCATCAGACAGTGTCAGTGAGTGGTACAGACAAAAGAGCTGGAGCAATACAGAAATATTCAGAGCCGTAGAACAAGGGGCAGTTGTTGTGAGTGACTCCATTCTAAATACAGCCCTTTGTGTGTTTTCAGATTTACTTTTGCTGACATTTTCCAATGTGTACAATAGTAAGAGTTGAGTACTTTTCTCTCTTTAAGAAAATGTGCCCTCCATGCAAATCTATATAACTAGACAAATATTATTTCCTTTCCCAGCTTGCTCTTGGGAGGTTTCCATATCCTCAGGTAAGATTGTTCATTACTGCTGTTTGCCACTGTGACATTCATTCCTATGTATGAAGGTGCAGAGAGCAACTGTGAACATTTGAGCCACATACAAATAAATCTGTCCTGTTAAATTGAAAAGTGATATCTTGAAGGAGTCGTTTAGAAGTCTCCATTGATTCCCCTTCACTTGCTTTTTTGTCTTCTCCAAACTCCAGACTTTTATTTCTTTGGAGACAATGAAAATGATGATGATGATGATAATGATTTGTTGGGAGATGAACAAATAATCCAGTGCGTACAGCAGTGCTTTTAGAAGCAGGAAAGTGTATCTTTTCCTGTTTTATATCTCCATTTTGAATTCCAATTTTGAATAATGGTGCAAAGGTCTAAAATCTTCTCAAATCAAAAATGCAGTGTGACTGGAATACTTTGAGGCAACTCCAGATTCTCCCTTGGACCTGATAATAGTGATTTATTCAGATGCTGGCATCTTCTAACTTTCCACTGACCTAACTCAGCTTCACTGAAGTTGGTGGTAAAACTATATCCATCTGCAGTGGCAACGGTTAGGCCAGTGCTGAGCCCTGCAGTTCCATTTTACTTTGTGCACTTGGAAAAGCAACAAAGCTCTGAACAAAACAACAAATCCAGAAAGAGGTTTGATGATTACTTCAAATTCTTTCTGCAAAATGGATGTTAGAATTCACGGGGAGAAACTATTCCATAGTTGGCTGAAATTATTCTTTCCTGGGAGAGGGGGAAAAGTGAAATGTCCAGGGACTACAATGAGTTATTTGAATGTGGTTTTTATGTTTTCGTGTGTTTTATGAACAGTGTTTTCTGCATCTCGGTCTATACAGATCAGAATGCCTGGAGGCATGTCTGATTTAAAGGTGGTGTTGGTCTGTGCTCTTTAAGCATCTATTAACTCGCTATTATTATGCAAATAACTGTTGTAATACACATACTAATTTATGCGTGGTTAGATTATGCAGATGCCTCACAAACATGGTTATTGAATAATAGGCTGGGACTCATTCTCTCTCTCATTTTTATAAGCTGTTTTAAGCAAATTCTCCTGACACTTTTATGGACTTGCAAAGGGGTTTTGTTTTTTTTTTTGCCTATCTAGAAATACACTGATTTTTCCCTTTCTCATCTCCTGTGGAACATGTTTACAGCCTGCGAGAGCCGTAGCTGGTTAACCAGAACATACTTTGCATATTGTATCTGTATTTTAAAACATACCCTTTCCTTTGAAGAGAGGGCTGAAAAAGCAGCTCTTGTGTTGAAGTGCCTTCCCTACATACATTGGCGTGCTCGTGCTCATCGAGTGCCTTGACGTTCATCGTGGATGCCGTGTTACCAAATCAGACTGAAACGGGGTTACGGTCTAACCCCCTCTTCAGAGTAGTGTTGGAGCTTGGGGAAGGGAGTCAGGGAGCATACAGTGTTGTGTGATTCCATAGCGAATTTGTTCTTTCTGAATTGGGAGCAAAATATGATTGCTACTTTAAGATCCTTTTTGCTGTTCTAATTAAAGCAGCGGCTGGGGTTGGTAGGAGAATATTTGGCGAGTCAGCAGTCCATGAAATTGTGTATATTTTTTAATGTAAAGCAGTTGAGGAGGTGAAACTTTAAAATGTAGCTATTAAGCTTTTGCAAAAAAAAAAACCTGCTTTTCTTAAGGATTTTTTTTTATGTGAAGAGTACGTATTTTGGAGATGCACACACTTAGCTGGTCACAAGAAGCCTTAGAAGCCCACCCTGATTAGGAGGCTAATTAGCACTGGGGGGTGGGTTAATGTCTAAATATCTGTTCTCTCCCTACGTAAGGGCCCGATTCTGTAGTCAATCACTTGACTAAATCCTTCTCACTTCACTGGGCTTATTCAAATGAATGAAGCTAATCACATGTGTGCTTGCAGAATTTGTCCCTAAAATAACTGGAAGTAAGTTCTCACTGAAACTGAGAAGCAGGAGCACGTGTTTGAGGACACCTGAAAGTTCCTGCAAATCAATGTTTGTCTCCAACTGCATCTGAAAAAAAAACAAAACACCCTTTTCCCCCCATTTTTGTCTGTTTTTAAGACACAGACAAATGATGGGTGGAAATGTAGTTTAAATGAATAAGATTTCTATGAGCAATCATTGTGGTATGGAAATTCAGGACTTCTGCAATATTAAGTAAGACTAAAGGATTCTTTTTGTCCTTGGCCTTTAGTAAAGTATTTTAATGATAGAACTTACCATTTCTTATTCTCCACATCTCCTGTAAGTATTTCTTTTGCTAACACCTAACTGGTCAAACTGCCACTGTTTAATCATACCTTCACAATAATGTCTTGCCTTGAAAGCGTGCGAGCAGCTACCCTCCCTGTCAGCGAAGCTGCTGTGTTTGGAGTTAGTTTGGTTTTGTCTTGATGTGCAGCTGACTTCGTGCAGCCAGCTGCCAAAGGGAGAGATTCCAAACAAGGAAAGAACGAGCAGCCGTGATCAGAACAAGACTTTTCCACTCTAAAAACTTTATAGAGGCAAGTGTGATCCTTAAAAACGTTATGAGTTTCTCACACTGGTCTGGGTTTTGTGGCTTTGTTGTTTGCTTCCCTGGCGTGGGATTGCCACTGCAAAGTGTCAGAGTACAGAGCTTGTAGGATTTCCCATGGATACCAATGTCACTTATGGGTATATCCTTCCCTTGATGTGTTTGCTTAACTCTCCTGAAACATAGGAGCAGTGCGTGTGCTCACACACACACAGACAAACACACACAAATTATTTAAACCAACTTCTTTCCTACCTGAATGTTTCAAAAAGCAAGGAAACCCCTTTCACCAAACCCAGGCGCCGGCCTGTCGTCTGTCCAGCTGTTTGAAGGTGGCACACAGGGAAAACAAGTTTCCACTTCTAACCTTCGTTGTGATCTGATGTGTCTGCAGAAAGAACTTGTGTAAAATCAAAACCAACAACCCCAAATGCCGTGGCACCTGACAGTATATTTCATGAGATTGAAAGCTGGAAGCCCGAAGATGAGCAGTGGCTGAACAAACCACGGGACGTTGGCTTCGTCACGTCGGTTCCAACCCGGCTTCTCGTGTGACAACACGATGTGGGCAATGACTTGTCTGATGATAACGCAGTTTAGGAGAAATGAAAAGAATTGCCAGCTAAATATCCCCAGCCTGGAGTCAAACTTTATACAAAGCATGATGTTAAAAGGGAAATATTCCAGAGGAGCAGGCAGCACTCAGCAGCTGAGGGTTTAATCAGGGGAGAGTGTGGCTCACAACCACTGTATTTAAGATACTTTTGCATTTAGAGAAACATTTCTCTTCCTTTGGTTACAATTCCAGGCCTGGCTTAATAAATTACATAGAAATGACCTGAAGTTTTCAACGGCAGCAGCAAAAAACAAAACAAAAAAGCCACCAAAAAAAAATATCCCGTCCCTCATNGAATGTTTTCACACCCCATTAATTTATTACTTCTCTTGCCTCATCTTTAAATTTTTTTTCCTCCTCTTTTTTTTTTTANTTTTTACCCCCCCCCCCCCCCCCTTTTTCCTCTTCTGGCTTTTTTTTTTTTTTCAAGCTCGGGCTCCCTGCTGCTACAGCGATTTTCATCTTGTTGTTAATTTTCCCTGCTCCATATGGAGCTCCAGACATTTCACCTGGAGGCTGTACTAGATTTTGCTGTAGCGATCGCACTTCCGGAGGCCAAAACTGTCATTTAAGGTTCGTGGTGCATCTGTCTACGCCAGGCTTTGCGCTGGCACCGCGAGAGTGTGAATAACAAATTGGATGCACCTGAGATTCGGATGATTAGTGGGTTTTGTGAATCCGGGCGACTTGTAAGCAGATAGCTGTAGGGATGGGGAGGGCTAAAGAGCCTGCCCTGGGTGAATGTGTGCTCACACCTTGCAGTTTGGGATGCTCAGGGAAAGAGGAGAGCAGGGGAGGGGTGGGGGGGGGTGGGGAAGGGAAGGCGCAAGCATCCTGACCGCGGAGAGGAACAAATATTTCATCCTGCCTTGTCATTGATTAGAAAAGAGCCTTTAATTTCATTTCACCCCATGTTGTGATTAATTTGCATTCTTTGTCAGAAGTTAATGGAGTTTTTTATGGTTCACTCTGAAATCCTTGAAGACATCAGAGTTGATCTGATGTTTATACAACCGCCAGCGGAATTTCTGCGTGTGATTGATGGAGAGCTTGATGTGATTCCAAACGGCTTTTTAAGCTGTTTTTAAGAATTATTTGAATGAAATGCAAGCAAGATATTGTTGTAAACGATCAAGATTATCTGTTAAAAATCTGTTTCAAATAAAGAACATGATAAGTAGAAAAAAAAAAGACAGAGAGAGATCAAAAAGACGGGAGAAATGATGAACACAGAAGATGGTGTTTGCCAAAACAGATCATCCCAGGATTCGAATAAGTTGTTTCATAACGCAGTGGAAGTGAGAGAGACCCTAATTTAAGGATCTCTTGTAACATGAAGAGTTTTAATTTTGCAGCATGGTGAAGAATGGGGATGAAGTGGTAAAGAATTTAGTTTTAGTTGGATTCTCCCCTTCGTTGTTTTTTCAACCTTCGTTTTCCCAGCCAGACGAGCACCGAGCGCTGGTGTGTCTTAACTCAGAGAGGCAAGGCTGTCAGGCCCGTTAGTTCAACAAAATGATGACATATTACTTGTGTGAAAAAAGAGGCATCCTTAAATCCCTCTGCAAAGAAAACATAAGTGGATAATAGGAAATTTTATAGCCCAAGAAAGCGCTCGCTGTAGACTTGCCATTGGTTTGCTTTATCAGAAAATATACAAGAGGGGGCGGAGGGGGGGGGAAAGAAAATCCTCGGTGAAAGAAATCTGCTTTTTTGCTCCTCCTGTGAGGGAAAGGTTTGTACTTTTACCAAAGCCCAGCATATGAAAAGCACCGGAGAGAGACGATGCAGAATATTTGCGTGTGCTGGGCCAGATCCTGAGTTCTGGAGCAAATCCCTCCAGCTCCAGGGAGATGAGGGGACGATGCAGACTTTTGGGACACAGCTTTTGTGGTGGTTTCTCTTTTCAGCAGGAGAAGATTTTGCACAACGTGGTTTGTTTGGGGGTCGGTTTGTGGGGTTTGTTTGGTTTTATTTTTGTTCCCGATACTAAAGCTTGAGAGTGTTTTCTTTTTTATTTTGCAAGATGTTATTTCTGTCCTTTCCTCGGCAAATTCCACCCTGGCTGTGATTTCTGCAAGTAAGATTTCATTATAGGTCCGAAAAAAAAAAAAAAAAACCCAAAACCAAGCTGCTGAGCGAATGCTTCTGTTTGAAACAGATGAATTTCTTTGCTGTGCCTTAGTTTGCTGAATAATTGCATGGTTTCAAATGAAGTTGCTGCTTCTCCGAGCCCCGCGTCAACACGGTCTTTAAGATTCTTTTTGTTCTGTGCAATCCATACTATTGACCAGCTTTGGCCTGGTTTCATTTCAGCCTAAGCAGCTTGTCAAGGGTAGGGGGGGAGAAAAAAATATTTAGTTTCACTTGCCATGTAAAGTAGCCATTTTGCTGTTGTGGTTTTTATTCTCAATTGACAGGAACATCCTTTTAAGCATTCATTTGTTTCGTGGAGAATAAACTGAGGGTTGGTTGCAGCGTGTTTCCTAGTAAGAGGGAGACGTTTCTCTTCCACATCTATCGTTACATCTAACCATTTAAAAGACATTAAACCCTGTTCAAATGCTAATGCTGAAATAGTGGATTAAATTATTCTGTAATAGCTTAAATATGATAGATTTGTGCAGAGATTTTTGTGCTTTGGTAATAGAGTCCAGAAACCACTGCCAATATTTGAAGTCATCTGCTATTATTTTAAACCCTCAGCAATTTCTGAGCGTAGGTTTCACTATATACACAACATTCAGGAGATAATATACTTTGCATTTTTCCTTTATTGTTTGGGGTTTTTCTTTCTCAGATAAAAATAAGTTTGGACTTCCATTGGATTTATCTGTTAAAGACTTGCTGTACAATTTGAAACCAGTGTTACATTTTTCCAGAGGTGTTTCTCTTGTTGGAAGGTTGAGATAATTAAAGGGGATTTTTAGAAAGAGAAAAAATTAGGACTCTGAAGGAGAAAAAGTTTGGGTTTTTTTTTCTCTTTATTTTAATTTTGGTCTTCTTGTGTTTTTCCTTTTTAAATGTGAAATGGATGACTGAATAATATGAGCTTGCAAATGTAGGTAAATCCTGATTTTATAATGTGCTTTTAGTATGTTTTAAGAGTAGATCATTAGTTCACAATCCTGAAAGAGGGGTGTAGATAATTTTTTGTTTGTTTTCTAACCCTAAGATCTGCAGGCACTCTGAGGGACCAGGGATTTTAGGCTCTGTTTCAGCACCATTCTGGGATGTGTTCAGTGCCTGTTCCTCTTGTCTTGTGTAAAACCTCATACACCTGATACCAGATTGTTTTAATGATCATCTGTGGTCAGTGTACCACAGATGATCACCTGTGAGTGCAGGATGTGAGCTTGTGGCTTCCAGTTCAGTGATGGCATTGTCACCCTTTGCAGTTTGTATTGAGTAAGAAAGTGGCTCGATGCAACGAGCCCTTTTGTTGCTGCTTGCATGTTTTTCCCTTCCTTCTCAGCACAGGACTGACTGCAGAAGTTGAGCGAGATCCTGGAATGAAATCAAGTTTGTTGCCATAAAGAACTACTTACCAAGAGTGGGAGGGGAAAAAATCCAAGAGGAAATAGTGAAATCTCTCCAGAGAGACTTGTACAAATGCATAAGGATCTCCTGCTCCTGTGGAATGGGGAGACATTCTTCTACTATTTGGAAGAAAACAGCCTTCCAGTTACAATCCCTGTAGTGGATGCTGTTGAATGAGTTGCCTCACAACCTGGGAGCTCAGTTCTCCCTAGGAAGAAAACTGGCAGTGGGAGGATTGATTTGTGTGCTTGGTTGGTTGGTTGGTTGGTTGGTTGGTTGGTTGGTTTAGGGGGTCATTTGCAAACTGTCAGCAAATGTTGGATTTACTGAAAGTTTGCATCTTCTGCTCTCTGAACAGGCTTTCTTGGCTGAGGTATGGAAGAGGCATTGTTCCTCCTGAGTCACCCAGGAACTGGAGATGACAAAGGTGCAGCAAGTCACTTGCCCTGTTTTGAGTATTGGCTTCCCAAGGGTGCAGCTGTAAGAACTCACAAATGAATTGTTTGAAGAGCAAGAGTACCTGCTCCACACAGCTCTTTTGAGGTTGTAAGGCAATCCTGGAGCACTTTGGTGCTAGTGGTCCCAATATTTGCTCTTTCTTAACTTCACAAGGGCTCTGTTTCCAACATGCCTGCTAGGAGCACACACACAGCACACATCCTCCTTTGCTGAGTGGTGGTTGCTCAGTATGAAGAGCCCAGATAGCCAGAATGACTGTGAATGATGCTGAGGTGTAGGTAAGCATTTCCCTTCCATGGCAGCTGTTCTGCCAGCCCCATGGATTTGTGAGTTCCTAGGAACATTGCTTGTGCTGGGCAGTCGAATGACATAGGAGAGGACGCTCGTTGCATAGTGCCTTTCATTGCCTAAACTTACTCAGCATCTCTGTTGAGTTAGAAAACTCTGCTTGGATACACAGATTTGTCTTGCTTTGGATTATTTCCTTTCAAGTGTCCTTAGGATTGTGTTGTCTGTACCAATCACAATTGATTTTGCAGCTCTTTGAAGAAAGCTCAGGATTTTTCTAGATGGCATCCAGTGACAGTCTTTAGGAATTGACATTTTGACCTGTTTCTTTGCAGGCTGTGAGGCACTTGCACCGGTTTGCTTGTGAGGAGCAACAATCCAGATGGATATTTATCTGCTGCTCTTAAACCCTTCTGGTATTAGAGGCTCCTTTTGTTTCCTTAGATGGTTTGTTCTTCTGCTTTATTATTAGAAAACAAGGTGTAGTGGTAGTTGTGTGTGATGAACATGCAGGAGAGATGCAGCAGAAGATTGGTGGTCACGTCATCTTTACTCTGTCTTTAGTCTGAGGACTCCAGTCCTCTTGGTTTCTCCGTTCTAGATTTCTGACTGCTCTTTGTTTGAGGTTTGTCCTACTGGCCATCAGCTCTCTGGGGGTTCACAGACCTGGACGCAGCACTCTGGTGCTGCATGGAGAAAGGAGAATCTTGTGTGTCTTCAGGCTGTACTACTCCCTGGACATCCTGCTATAGCTATTTGTCCATCTGGGGCTTTGTTTGTCCTCTGGGTTCTCCTGGTATTCCTCTGTATTACCTCAGTGGTTGTTTCACTGAACTTGATAAACGTGGGTGACATTGAGCAAGAACTAGTTAGAACTAAGCCCTGTTCCTTTATCTGATTTCTAGCTGACCACTCTTTGTTCTATGTAATGCACTTTTTGTGATGCTTTAAGCAAGATCTTAAACAGGGGGTTTCTGAACATCTTTGCTAAGTCTTGTTTGTCTCATATTCCTGCTGACCAGGGAATGTGTTACCATGAGCATCCCGGTCCTGCTTCAGCGTGGTAGTCACTGTTGGCTTCTCACACTCCTTCCCTAATTTCAACAGTGTGCAGTTTTCCATGCCCACATTGTTGAATTGTGTTACTAAACTCTGGTAAGCAGATTTCTGTGAGAAGTGGCTGCAGTTCAATGGTGGATGAAATAATCTCTTTATAGAAATTTGTTTGTAGACCTCTGGGAAAACCAGTGTCATATAATTGTAAGAATATATTTAATATTAAGGTGGTTGTGAATTGTCTTTTTATTCATTATTTTTGCTCCTTTTTTTGGTCCTGTGTTTTGTGACAGTGATTGAGGTTTGGCATTTGCAAAATGCCCAGATTTGGATGGGAGGGGAAGGGAGTTCAGAGTATCAGGAACAAATCAGAGAGGTCAGTCTGACTGCTTTGGTACTTTTGACTTCTTTCAGAAGTGTAACCAGTTTGAGTTGTGCAAGAACTTGTAAAACAAGGCTGAAGATGCTACTTTCATTCTAGGGGAAGGATAAAACTCAAGGTGGTGAAGACCACATGGAAATACACGGTGCTTACATATTCCTTTCCCCATTAGAAACAAACCAAGTCTTGGCCATTTGTCAATAGGAGGCAATGTTTGTACTTGCTGACAGTCAATGAAACTTAAACCTTAGAAATACAAGTGATATATTTCTAAGTATCCACAGTTACAGTCTATACAGTCTATACAGTCTATGTATCCACAGTTTCCTGGATTAGGAAGGGAAGTGCTCTGCTGTGCAGCCTCCTTTACAAACCACAACTGGATGATTTGTTGGTGCACCTATTTTTTTCTATTTATCAAAAGAGATCGCTATCTGGAAAAGCAGTATATATGTAAAGAGAAAAATTGTGAACTGCTATGGGAAGATCTAACCCTGGGTCACCTGCAAATCTCTCAAACAAGAGCTCCAGGGCAAGTCCTAATTCCAGAGAGTAAAAGCGAAAATTAAAGCTTCAGCCGGTGACTCCTCGAAGTTACCCGGGGTGGATTCATTTGAGTTTCCTTGATTGTGGTTGTGAATGTAATGTGAAAGGGACGGTAGAGGTCTTCTCAGCCACTTCCCCTCCAAAGTATCTCCATGGAGACAGAAATATAAGCTGATGGTCTGTCTAAAAGTTGCTTTTCATAACCAGAGGCATTCATTAAATAGGAGATGAAACAGGAGGCAAACTTTTGCATTTTTAACCAACCTTAAAGAGAAAAAAAAAAAGCCATTTGGAGAATGTGCTTTGTGGAGCAGTTTATCCAGATACCACTGGCGTTTCATGACCTGAGGAACAGGCTGGTAATGTGACAGATTTATTTCTCATTTGCCCCACTTCTTCAGATTCTGAACTACCACACACTGTAAGTAGAAGCACTGCAAACACAACGAGGGTTCAGAACTCTGGAGCAGCCCATCTAATCCTGCAAAGTCACACGACTCTGGCTGCCTGCAAAAGCTTACAAAACCTTCTGGCCAACTGGCTTTTCCAGCAGTGAGCAGGTCAGGGGCTTACAGGCGTTCTGACGTGGCTGAGGGGAGCGTGTTGGCGATAAAAAGCTTCAAATGACTTTTCTGAGACGAGAATGATGTTCAGTGAGCACATCAGAGGCTTCCTCGACGCTTCTGAAGCACACGCCGCGCCTTGTTCCATCTCCCTTTT